>JABFPB010000199.1:0-49887 GCA_022817645.1 Ceratoteleas bidentatus
AAATTGACCCAAATCAGTTTGTCATAAAATGATACTTTTCTGCAAATATTTTACATTTTTTAAAATTTTATTTTTCTTGTCGAAATTTCAGAATAATTATTTGACATCCTTCAGTTGTCCATTTTCCGTCAATCGTCTCATTATTCTCACGAGGAAATTATTCTCCCCTTTTATTAAATCGGCTATTTTTTGCAGAACAAGGCACTCTGACGATAGTGCGTCGTACCACCTCGAAAACTCGATCAAGTATTGGTGGTAGTTTTGAAAGTTCTTCCAACCTTACGGATAGTCCTGAAACCTGTTTACGGCGCCAGTCCACAGAGTTTGATGAGGTCCTCGATAATGTTGACCTCAGAACCGATACTTTACCTTCAGTTGATACTCCGGATGCCTGCGTAAAAGCAGCTCTTAGGTAAACGGACATATAAATTATTCTTAAATCTCAAAATAATTGGTTAGAACCACAAATCATAAGCTTTGCTACTTAGCGTAATCCGTACTGCCATGCAAATTCTGACTATATTAATAGCGCATCGACGCCGTTTATGCGCCAAGAACACACACGTACATTTTGCCCAATGCATGCCTTTTGTATTACAGATTAAGATGCATGTTACGACGACTGCAACATGGCGAAGTGTCTGTGGATTTATTGCAGCGAAATCTGCAGTATGCAGCGCAGGTGCTTGAAGCTGTATTCATCGACGAGACGAAGTTAGTGTACTCAAATTCCTATACCAATAAATTTGTGGTGTAAAATGATCACTTTTAATCTTAAGCTTACTCGAAGTTTATAGTGCTTAAACGAGTTTGATTGGTACAAATATTTTGATACACTTAATGGCAACTTAAAAAAATATTTGTATCAGGTTACTGGCGGTGAACTCTAAACTATCAATTAAAAACTTGAACGAAACAACGTAGATGTTTTATTCATTAATTTTTTATGAGGATCAACTCAAAGTAGAGAACAAGTACAATTAAAATTCATCGAAAAAGTTCTGCGGAAGGACCCTGGTATGTTCACCCGGATGTTAATTTGAAGCATTTTTTGTAAGGCAAATGCTGGAGACGTTAACATTTTTTGTTTCTCTATTTTCTTCTCCACGGGGTACGAGTTAGTAAATTTAATATGGTAGGATTAAACTATAGTGTGAAGGACGAAAACACTACATCATTTAACGCACAATACACTTGTCAACTCTACGAGGAATAGTTCCAAGTATCACAATGGCTCTATTGAATGACTTTGTTTTGACTGGACGGAATGAAGACAACCGAGGATCAAATGAACGAGACAACAATGCGAAGTAGTCGCCGCCAAGTATTTGTTTCCCACTCCAGAAGCAGAGGTCGTATTTATTTACATAGCCGAAGAAGGGCGTTAAGGGACGTTAAGTTTAAACATTCATCGATTTGCAAACACAAGTCGAATGCCCTTTGAAAGGAGTCCTAAGGGATTTGGGAATACAATGCAAATCGTCACGCTGTTCACTTCTCTCCAAGTACCAAAAGCAAAGGGAAAATGGACATCGGACAAGAGAAAAAAATGTCTGCTGGGAGTTCCAATGAAAATAGATCGTTGCTTCGAGATTTGCTCTCTGTGACTTGATTGTAAACAGTCGCTTACCTTTTTAAAGATAATGTTCAAAGCTGACAAAGTAGAGTGATCTGTAGATCCAGATCAGCCACTGATTAAGAAAAGATTGATATGTGAGGGATATGTTACAATCAGAAGAGAATTAGTCGATTATTAACCTCCTCAGATTAACGCGGGATTTGCTCTACTGGAAGAATTAAATTCTTTGTTAAATATGCGGATTATAATGAAGCTTTAAACCAGTGCATTTGTAGTTCTGACATTGTATTCCTATTATTTTTAGAGAATGTCAATCGTTTGCGCCATTTTTAGCCTAAAAGTTAAAAAAATTAAAAAAACTAAAGCAATCAATAACCAAAAAAAATAAATAAATAAAAAATTCCTATTTGTTTGCATCATCCAGTCATTTAAGGGTCCGATCGGGATGGGTCGAATTCATCCTGGTCCTATTCTTAGAAATGTTCTGTGTCAGAGTAAGATTGTCTGACTGCTAAGATTAATGAGCATTTTTTTGATCAGAAATCATATTTTAGCAATCGGAAATACTAACAGTTAGATAATCTTACTGTAACGAAGAGGACTTTTCTAGAAATGCATTATATTTTGACTGGAAATCCAATTTTTTGTTGACTCAACTTGGTCTCAATCAAAATATTTTAACGATATGCAAACAAGTTTACATTTCGTTAACATTGTTTCCATGCTGACTAACGCGTCTAAATGATGACAAATAATGTAGTCTGTGGAGGTTATAGAACTAATGTAGTTAGCACGCCAATTTGAATTTGTCGGAACGTCTATTAGTCAGCGTGATTAATCAGCAAACTGAAAAATGGGGTGAAGGGATACGAACTTATTCAACACGTCGTCCTATTACTTCCTGAGATGGATGAACGGGATGATGTCCATATTTTTGGTGATTTTGCAAGATCATTTGGCTGCTACATCAACGTCTACGGATTTAAACAACCTTGCGGAAATAATATATGACCTTAATTAATGATTCGTGCTGATATACGAGAATGTTGAGGATGATGCTTGAGAGTCAACAATCTTAAAATTGTGCTTTCACTATGTGATGTAAAGTTATGACATCAAGAACGAATATTCACAACTTAGAAAGTGTATAACTTAAATGCTGAGTTGAATTCTTATAATTTAACACAATTAAATTATCATTTATGTTTTGTATGTGTTTGGTAATTATGTTCATTTTATTTAGTATGTTCAACTAATTAAAAATAATTTTTTTTTCAATTCTTTGGCATTTTTGTAAAGTCTACCTGGACTGTAAACAGGCAATTGTAAGCCAAAAATAAAAATATTGCAGTTAACTTTATAATTTATAATGGATATTTATACCGCCGCTGAGGAATTGCCTAGATGATATATGTGTAGATGTATCCTCACGTAAACTGATTCGCATAAGTGTGCAATGTTTAAGGACTGTGTTTGTGACTATATCAGAATAATTAAACATTATTATAATCATTATTTTATATGATTATGTTTATCTTTTGCTTCGTATGGAAAAATATACCGATACAATAAATTTTTATATTTTTATTTTTGTCATTTGAGATATTTAATAATGTTTATCCAGAATAACAACGTATCATTAGGATATACTGCAAAATAACAGTTTATCACAAACTATTAGAAATTGAGATGTTCTGTTTATCTAATAAAGCGCTCCTAATCTGGTATAACACGACAACATCTTCTTGCTATCACAAACTGTAATTCCTTTTCTTACAGACTGTATCTGTTTAAACAACTTTCAGTCTAATCTATGTAACTTTGACTAAATGAAAGAGCAAAAAGACGCATGATATGTGTTTTCTCGCTTAAAATAACTTATTTAAATGTTTCGCGACTACGAATCGCTACTATCGACACTAGGCTAATTATGGCAGTCTAGCGTTTTATGTATTACATTTTATATATATCACCTCTTTGACAATTAGATGGAATTCAAAGTTAACAGAAAATTTCCCTAAATAAACAGGACGTATCAGGTGTAAATTTTCTGTAAAAATGTTAATCCCTTGAATTAACCGCGAACGGAAAAGCTATTTGTCGCGCTTATTAAAGTCCAATTAAAAAATCGCGAACAGTTATAATTTTTACTAATTTTACGTAGCGTGCCAGATTTATCGCAAATTACACGCACGGCCCATTTTTTACCCAGTCATTTTTTTGTTCGTCAATGAATACATTTACCAACGAAAAATTTGCGCTGCAAAAAGTTAACACGTTCATATTCATCGTGTATCATTTTCATAAAATTTCAATGTTTTGAAATTCAGTCGAGTTGGAAAAGCTTTTGCGGGCCTCCGAAGGCTCGGCGAGTTTTAACACCCAGCCACTCAATTATTGATTAATACAATTTCGAACGCGTGTTCAGCTTTATTCAGATCACTGTGCAGCATATCGAAAGTTGTAAAAGATTCAAAATTTCAAAATGCTTTTCTTGTTACGCCTGTAAAACGCTACTTTCTGTACACGAAAAGAGAAAGACAGCTTCTTTGTTTGCACGTATAGTAAACATTGATTTTACATATGTAAATATATACCGTAGTTATCTCTCTTATTCTTGTACATGGTAAAATTTAAATGTTTTATAAATGTTAAATGTTACAAAAACTATTTTACTCGACTTACTTGAATTCACATCGTAAAATATATGAGAAAACGACTTTTAAAACTATATTCCTTTACAAGAACTTTTTAATTCAAAAATCTGTTTGATTGAAAGCGAATATTACATTTCAAAACGAGCTAAAATCGTTGTAAAATGCCAAATGCGTACCGGAAGCATTCTGTAAATGTTTGCTTCCTATCGTTGTCTATCCGATTCGAAGAAAAATCGAATTGGGCTTCAAATTAAAAGAATAAATTTTGTCTTTTTTGCAATTCTTATGTCAGTTTTTATGTGTTACAAGTGCAACCGTAATATGGAAAATTTGTGCACCATAGGCACTCGTGACAATCCGTCATATTACGATATTATAGGAGAGCCTCGATTTGGCAGCATGTCGACTGAAGTGTCTTCTAAATCAGATTTGCTTAAAGCCATGATCACCACTTGTTCTTTCTGCGTGCCTGCGCAATTTTAATATTGTTTGGCTGGCGCGCACTCGACTCGCGTTGCTATACATGGCATTGCGGTGTATAGCGTCATGATGATACGCTCATGATACTAAAACTCTTTTCAGTGCTGCCACTAAATCGTATTCTGCCGAACAATGGTTTCATTGCATAACATGAACCTTCATTAAATAATTATTATACACTATAAAAATAGTTTGTTAAAATTTCTAAATGATATAATAACTTTGGAATCTACACCGTTCAGCTAACTAAATGGCACGATGTGCTTATTAAATTTCCGAAGTTCGAAAGAAGATCAACAGAAAAGGCATATTCTATTTCTTCGGTATACAATTTTAGCAAAAAATATTACCGAACTGTTTTTCGGTGTACTGTTCTAAAGGGGATGACACAAAATTTTGGTCTAAAATCTAATAGTGTAACTCTAAACTGTTACTTAATAATCGTAAGTTTTATATGAAAGATAAATCAGCATTTAAACGACTAAAATTAAAATATAACCAAGACTTGGAACTAAATCGTACCAATAAGCACTATCTCAATAACTTGTGAATTTTCGACGTTTCTGACTAACGAGCACTACCACAGGGTGAGCTCAGAGGGTCATGAGAGCTCGCGGTCGTCTCGTAGGCTGGCTGGCCTGCCATCAGAATCTTCCACTACAACACCACCGGCGGACAGCTTCGACTCGGATGGACTTCAAAGCCACGCGGTGGCAACTCAGAAACGGAAACTTCGCCCCCCTGTATGGGCAAGGTTGCGAAACATTCACATTTTCAATCCTCTTCAAACAATATCTTCGCACATTATAACCATATGAGCTGTATGATACCTAGTGCCATTGACGTTTCTACACCTTGTGACTATACGTTTCCTCTCTTTCTCAATCATTTAGTTATACCTGTGACTAGCTACTGAATATGATCAATACTAACTACCCATTACGAAATAGCCGAAGTATTAGTAAGACTTAGTTTTGGATGGTAGAGGACTTCGGATAGTCAGACTTAGGGAGATTTGTCATAGAGTGGATTGCCATCCTAGGTCCTGCTCGCCAATCAGTTTTGTACCACAGTTGTGCCAGAGCTAGTTTGCATCTCATTGTATAGTTCCAAGCTAGAGTCAGCATTGTTGGTAGGTAATATTAAACCTTAGATTAAACGCAGAACCTACAATACAGTAAAATTTTCAGTGAATTTTTCGAAGCTTCGAAACTGAAATCTTCAAAACTTCGAATCCTTCGAACCTTCGAAACTGTCGAACCTTCGAAACTTCGAAACCTTCGAACCTTCCAAACTTCCAACCCTTCGTCGAACCCTTCAAGTTTCATAAAATTCGAATATTCGAAGCTTCGAAAAATTCAATTCCGAAGTTTTTTTCGAACTCTAATAATTAGATTGATTAAAAAAAATTGTTCAGATGTACATATATCAGTACTAAGCTAGTTCTGGCTCGTTTGTGAATCGTTTCCGGAATTGATTGTAACGGAATCGATAGTACTGTTTACTGAAACTGGACGAGGGTTACCACTGTACCTCGTCCAATTTAATAGTCGTTCTTTACTGGTGTTTAAATCTATTAGCTCTAGGTGAGGGTTGTTCATTTCCTGATGGGTACATCATTGGTTGCATGCTGAAACTATGTCCTATATTGTTTCCTCTAACTATTAATGCAGACAATCTGGAATCAAATACACATGTTTGAGATGTAAAATAGTGTATTATGCAACTAGGTGATGCAAAATGTGATACTTTTACTAATGTGTAAGGTTTATCTGTCCACTTCTAATGCTACTACAACAATAAGTGTTTCTAAACTAACAAAACTAACAAGAAGAAGTGTTTCGTTAACAGAAACAACTTGTTACCGGGGAAAATATTTATATAAAATTATCAACATTTTCTGTTGCCAACGAAATACTTCTTTTTTGATATGCACATCTTAGGTTTCTGAATTATACGTCGGGAGATGATATTAGTAATACGAAATTGTAAAAAAAATATGGAACTATTTTATGCAGATCTGAAATGTAAAGATCTGAAGAAATGTTACTGTGGTAAATTAAATCTAATAATTTATCCGTGAGAAATTATTAGAAAATACACATGGGGGATTACTTGGTCTATTAGGGGGCAAAACTGTATTAAATAAACTGATATAGAAGTGCATATGGATTGTGTTCATGTTCTATTGTGTATGTCCTGTGTTCTTTAACAGCATCTTTAATTTACTGAATATAATAGAAAACGATAGACTTGTAGTGTCTGTTAGGGATTGCAAATTGAAAGGGTTTTTCATATATTCTATATATTATGTAATTTCGTTATTTTTACTTCATGCGGAATGCACATTCGTGAAGATATAAATTTTCGATAGTTCGATATTTTGGTTTAACAATTTGCAGTCTCTAGTTGGTCCGTTGATCCATTGAAGCATAGGTTATGTATGTTTTGAAACGACTTTTAGGGAACTCTAATAAAAATGATTCTGACTTAGTTCTAGATGGAGTGTGTTTATGACATAATTTTGTATATTGCCTTCCGTTTTTATACTCGTTATTTTAGCACTATAGTTACTAGTAAAAATATTTTTCAACACTGATCCTAAAACGTACTTTTTTGCATCAAACTCTAGCTCCTTCCAACAGTGCATTATTTCTTCTAAGAGACTATCATAACTGAATGGTTCTTCTACAGGAATGTCTAAATCTCTATCAGTACTATATAGAAATCCTGATTATTCTCTATATATAGAATATCTTCTCTTCATATTCTCAGATATATTCTCAATCCTAACTTTTCTTCTTCTGGAACTTCTAACAAATTTCCAGCTTTGGTTTTTTCCATTCTCAATTACTTCCTTTCGCTTAGTTCTAGACACACGCACGGACTTATTACACTCTATACACCCATTTGCTAGTACAGTTTCTCTTTTCTACACTGAAAATACAAAAACAAGTAATAGATTTATGAAGAAAAAAATTCAAATCTCTGAAGTAGTTTGCTCTAGAGCATGTTAGAAATATAATAATAAGAATTCAATAAAAAGTAAAAGATTCTGTAAAATAATAGTATAATTGAAGAAGTTGATGTATAATTATATAAAATAATTTAGATAGAAACACTATCATAAAATAAGCAATTCTATGTGGACGGACATCAACAAAGATCAAGATCGTCATCAGAAGTAAAAAAAAGTACTTTGAAAATCGAACAACTAAACACAAAAAGAATAGATCAGAAGTATAGTCTAAAAATCTGAAGAATGTTCGCAGACGAACACTAATTTATCCCAATATCTGTTCCGCGAGTTTGAAATAAACTTTTTCGAGATACGATTTCAGAGTCGTTTGCTAAATGTCAATCGATATTTCCACTATTGAAATATCTTCGTCGTTCAGATGAATGAAGTCAATTTATCGTAGAAGAATTTATCAATGATGAATCGCAGTAGTTAGTCAAGTGTCTCCAATGTACGAACCAATAACGAACCAATAAATGTTTGGCCTTCGAAAAAAATCGAAGAGAATTTCATCTTTCCAAATGGGACGAAAATGACAACGCCTTCAATAAATTTTCTCTGTATTAGGATGGTCAAGTCCTCATTTTCATGGACATCTGATACTTTCTTTAGATTCACAAAACTGAATAAAAAATGTTCGATAAATTATTAAAGTAACCTAGCTAAGACACTAAGTCTGTAATTTAAGTAATATATTCAAAATAACAGACTCGGATTTCTCATTTTTATTTGCAAGATAAGTTTTTTTGTTTTTATTTGTTTGAGATTTTTATTTGTAACTAATGAAAACTGACTCGGTATAGATAGTATTATAAACTAGTTTGGGTAAAAAGTTTTACCCCTCAAATCTTTTTTCGTAACCCTTTGTGGTGCGAAAAATCCGAAAAATATTTACACTAAGACTATATAGATATTTTTATTTACACCAAAAAGATACTAAAATTTGTTCGTTCTAGGATTAAATATATATATAGTTTACATACTAGCCCTATCCCATTATCAGCCCAAATGTTCTCCAATTTAAAACACCCCAACACTCTAAAACATACCGTAATTATTGCACTACCATGTAAAACTTGGTAGATACAAGATATCTAAGAGAATTCCGTAATTATAGAAAACCTTTTGGAACCACCACAAAATGTTTCGCAACTGTTAAAAAATGTCAGTTTCTTCGAACATTCTTTTTGAGATTCTGTTTGGGGGAGTACAAACGTATTTGCGACAAAAATAACATTTTTGTATTTGCTAAAGAAACTTGAAAATGGTCTTGGTTCTTTAATTTTGGAGCCCCGAACCATGCGATATCCGTACCCTGGTGTAATTTGGGCCCCTCCTACAAGAATTAAAAAAGTGGGTGGTGCACTTCGCGTAAGACCGTTTATGTGCTGTCGAATGAGTAATTACCTTTACAGGACAACGATGTTACTAAATGCATTATATTACAACGCCAAATGATTTTTAGTTTGCTTTTTTTAATAGGTAACGTTTTAATGTACCATTAATCGCTAAACATTGAATTGTGCTGTTAAACATTAAACACATTTTAAAGGGGTATCCTCGATAAAAACCTTATTTTAAAAAGGCCACAATTTGATTGTGTCCTACCTCGCTACGGAATTAGTGATTATGGCATAATTTCTATGGAAATATCTTTAGTTCCCTGACTTCCACAATTACTAACTACTTTTCTAAGGAGTACAACACTAATTCTACAAATATTTTATACAGTATTTAATGAATGATTTTTTAAAGTAAACCACTCATTCACTATATTTAACAAGTGTTACAACAGCATATTTGAATGCTGATTAAAATATTTATTGCTTTACTGAAAAATGCAATAATTAGAAGTATCTCCAAGTGACCTATTTTCAATATATTTGTAATGGTTCAAGTAATATCGCTCTTAAACAATCCGAACGCCAAAATCCTCTTGATAGAGGAATCCTCGATTGCAGCGCTGAATCTGCGTATCGGAAGGATTTTGATTGTGACAATCACACAGAGAAAAATAATTCGCGAAGGTAGCTGTAATTGTAGCTACCTTACTATTACCTCAATGAATGGTTAACTTCAGGATTGCTATTATTTTTAATTATTCAGAGAATAATGATTCGGTTATACTCTATAGAGCTTTTAACATGATTTTTAAGAGTGTATAAGCCACAAGCACACTATCGTTGCTGAAATAGATTTTTATAACTGTTTCTTGGTAAAAAAAGCCTGCACAAGTCTGCAAATTTCTATGAAAAGATCCGCAAAATCTGTTTGAAAATGAATTTTGAAGAGTACCCTACTTAAAAAATCCAAGACGGATTCCAAGACGATTTCATCACTTTTTCAGAGATTTTTCAGAGTTATGTACAGATTTACATAACTCATACATTTTTAGAGAGTTTTTTTTGGGGATTACCAGCGATTTTGCATATTTTCAGGGAATCTATCAGACATCAGCAGACTTTTGCAGAATTTTTGTTGAAAAATTATTGACTGGTCGGAATATAATGCAGGCTTAGTCGCTTTGGTCGTTTTAACTCTCAAAGGCTCAAACAAAAACGTGATTGTTTATATAATTTCATCCATACTCTGCACATTTGGATAATTTGTCGCGTATGTAAGGAGTTTGTAAATATTACCGGCGAATTATATTTATTTATGGTCAGGAGTCTAAATGTTAGAAAATCGTAAGAGGAGCTTTCGCAGAATCTGCAAACTACAGTGGAACCAAGCTACGGTTCAAAGGTTTGTATTTACGTAATACGATGATCATGAAGCCGAAAATAACACAAATCTGATAGTAATTATAAACTCAGCATAGTTCTTCTCTCGGTGACGAAACTACGAAATGTACCAGTAGCATAAATCTTCCAGTAGCATATCCTCTAACGACCCCATGAGATTCAGACTCCTACTCAGAGTTAACTCTATAGGCCAAAAACTTGACCAACCAAAAAGCTGTGGAAGTCAGAAGCCACCTCACATTGTGAAGAAGCTCTTTGTCAGTGTTGTGATTAGTGTGCCAGAAGAAATGTTATGCCGGGAGTGCCGTCGCATCTTTGTTGTATGCGCCTAATCTGGAGTGCTGCTGCCGTGTAGTTGTAAGCGCATGATTTCTGTACTTGCGCTGAGGCGCGTAATAAAAGTTGTTTATATTTACCCGAGTTGTGTTTGTGTTTGCCTGCCAATTCATTTCCGATTTACTCGGGAGGCTAAACCAATAGCAACTAACCTTAAATCCCCGTGGGACTCGCTCTTATGGCTGACTGGCGCTTAGAAACCTATACTCATAAGCCTCCCAGTGATTCGGGATTTTGAACGATCCTAAAAGCCCGATGTTATAAGAAGATGACACAAATCGATGTAAAACTTTGTGTATTTATCTGTTTCCAAAGCTGCAGCTTTTATTGTGACGAATGAATAATAACACTGGTATTGCTGAATGTGTTTTGAAATCTTCACTCTTAGAAATGTTCAGTTTTATCTAAAGTTTTCTTAATGATGAAGTTAAAGTTTGACCCCAGTTATGAATAAGTTAGGGAAACATGTACAAATGGTACTATTAGCTTTCAATGCTAACTCGGCATAATCTTAAAATAGATCGACTGAAGCTTTTAGGTTCAAACTGAAGATGTCTTAGCAATTCGTAACAAAATATAAGTACCTAAGAATTATTAGTAAAATAGAAGTAAAAGTTTCAGGTCGATTCAAGCAATCATTTCTAAGAGTGTTAAAGGTGCAAGAAACCAAACATTAATAAGACGAAAATGGGTCACTTGGTACTTCATTTCATAAGTGTGAAATGTGTAAAAAATATGAGACAATTGAACTTAAAGTCATCGACTGACTATATCTGCTTTATCCATCAAATAAACTGATTCAATCGTGCTAGAAACTACCGTTTCACCTATTTCGGTACCTTCTTAAGTTGTTAGGTGCGGGGTTGGTTTCAACCCCGATAGGCAAATCAAAATACATATAATTTCTTAGTGCATCTGGCACGATCTACTGTTCTGATTGTTTATTTGTTATTCTTTCTCATACACACAGACACACACATGTCTATACGTATAGCTTTAGTTTTGTACGATTGAAGATAGAATGTCGCCTGTTAGCAGTTAAGAACGAAATATTCGATAACTGTTATCATTGTCAATACGTGTCAAGCAAGAGCGATGACAGAACGTTAATTACGCCGTTAATCTACTTTAGGCGATTGGCGGACGAGGATGACGAACTGTCGGAAGTGCAGCCAGATGCAGTACCACAGGAAGTTCGCGAGTGGCTCGCGTCGACATTCACTAGACAACTTGCCACCACAAGACGAAAGTCTGATGAAAAGCCGAAATTCCGATCTGTCGCACACGCTATTAGGGCCGGCATCTTCGTGGATCGCATATACAGAAGGGTCACTAATACTGCGCTTATGCAATTTCCAACAGAAGTCGCTAAAATACTTAAGGTACTACGAAAGAAGTAGAAAAACAATTCGAGATATACCCAGACATTCTGGTTGATATATAGATTATATGTAGGATGTGTAGGTTAATATATAGATATATTTGATATATATGCTTGAAATATTGATTTATTATATTTTGCAATGGATTTAATTTTTAAAGCGTTTTTGTTTAAAAAGAAATAAGAAAGTTTTACTGTTTGCCTTAAAGAATTTAGATGACTGGTCCTTCGACGTATTTGCATTAAACGAAACGGCAATGGGCTGCCCGATCAAATATTTGGGTTACGATTTGCTAAATCGATATGGAATCATCCATAAATTTAAAGTGCCTCCAGTTGTCCTTGAAAGTTTTTTGGCACGAATTGAAGAAGGATATTGCAAATATCGGAATCCGTACCACAACAATCTTCATGCGGCTGATGTAGCTCAAACCATGCATTATGTTTTATGTCAGACTGGATTGATGGTGAGTTATTATTGCTTCAATTTGTGTTATAATTTAGAAGTCGCAGTAATACACATTGTACGTTATATTAAATCAATGACAATACTTGCTATTGCTTTTTCTTCATTAAAGTTCAAAGATACCCAGTTCATGAAAAGAAAGTCTTGTAATACAGAGTAGTGGGGGATTCTCCCTCTACTCGTAAAAGTATGATGTTAACTGGGAGGGGGAGCTCTAAAAGAAAAAATTTCTTACGAAAGAAAAGTTTTTCTAACATGCAAAGAGATTTTGGATTTGGAAAAAAATATTTAAAATTTGAAATTTCACTTTAAAATGTGAACTTTGGGATTCTCTCTTTTTTAGGAGATCTGTATTCGGTTCTTAATAAATGTAGATTTGTAATACGTAGTTGTACATCTTGTAAAACATTGCTTCTACAAATGACGTGATATTCCTATTATAATATATTATCACTTGATTCTAGAATTGGTTGACTGATCTGGAAATTTTTGCAACACTTGTAGCTGCCATAATTCATGATTACGAGCATACGGGTACCACGAACAATTTCCACGTTATGTCTGGAAGTGAAACAGCACTCCTTTACAATGACCGTGCAGTTTTGGAAAACCATCACATTTCTGCCAGTTTTCGGTACGTGAAATAATATCTAAAAATAGAACATCCTAAAGAAGTTGATATGATGATGTTATCTCACTTCATTAAACAATCAATCCAAAAGATAAACCATCACAGGTTATCGTCGAATAAGATAAAATATTTTATAACTGTTTAATTATCCCTTTTCGGTCACGTAGGATGAAATATAATATCATCCTCCTATACAGTGTACATTTCAGCTTTTCGTTCTCACCTTTGTTTGATCAAACATACTTTAGTAGTGCATGATCATTGACATTGCAATACAAATATCAACGAAATCTATTTTAGATGAGTTTGAGTTCTGGTGTGATGGATCAACGAATCTCTAAAGCTTGATCATGAATTCTTAGTGATAGTGAAAGGAAACTGGAACGATAGTAGAATAGATTTTTTATTTTTCGAACAGCTGCTGTTGTCTCCGTATAGAGTAGGCATCTGCACGAAAACGTCGCTAAAAGTATTATCGACTACAAAACATTAAAATCAGTTAACCGAAGATAACTTTTGGCTTAAGCTGCAGTATTCTGTGACATCAGAATCTATTATTTATGACAGCTGCTTCATTTATACCAGCAGCATGTCTCAAGCTTCCAACGTTGCTATAAGTTTTTCTCGAATCCTTTTCTCAATGGTTCTCTTTCAAAGGTTTGTTTGATTTGTGGGGAATTCGAGTCATCGTTTTGAGCTGCTCTCTGATGCCAACAATCGTTTTCCTCGATAATGATGTGTTACGTATTTTCCAAACGTTGCACCCTACACTCTCCTTCCTCTTCTGCCGCCATGCCCCTTTTTTTGGATCTAACCCCAGCACTACTTAAACCTTTCGATGAATCAATCAAACACTCTAAAACCTAAGCTCTAAAACCGAAGAAGAAGTCCCTAAGCTTTAGGGACTTCTTCACTTCCCATTATGCCCCTTTTTTTGGATCTAACCCCAGCACTACTTAATTATTTCGATGAATCAATCAAACACTCTAAAACCTAAGCTCTAAAACCGAAGCAGAAGTCCCTAAGCTTTAGGGACTTCTTCACTTCCCATTATTTTTGGAGAGGAATAATCTACTGATTCGATGATGTCTCTCTGACCAGTACAAAATACAAGACATATTTATAACTATATTCACACAATTTATTGTAGAAGAGACTCACATTTCTCTTACAATGACAATGATAATTTGTTATATAGATATGTATACTAGAGGCCTACACTACATTCAACGGATACCAATTTTGTCACATCTCCGTCCACTTTTCCTATATCTAGGATCCTATTTGCTGGTTTTTAATCCTTTCTAATTTATTTCAACAGGGAAGTCATTTAAATATCTGGGGTCATCGTCTTTTTGCATCGTATCCTAGCTCGTTTAGCAGATTGATTATATGAGGTATCCCCTAATTCATCTATGAGGTACGCGGTGGGACATAGACTCTATGTATTTAAATGCCTTAACCGCCTTGGTAAATCCTTCCCTCTATAGCCGCAGCTATTTCTGGAGGAAGCGTTTCGTGCTTATCCATGATAAATGCATGGCTGGAACGTCAGGGATCCAAGCTTGTGAGTCTTTGATGTTCGTGACTTTTTCAGCCAAGATTGCGACGTTGATGTTTAGTTGACGCATGATATGCGACAAGAGGTTCTGTCCTGCTTCAACGTTGAGGTTTAATTGAAGAGTCCTCATTTTGCTAGTTTTATATTGCGCGAATTAGAAGTATCACGCAGGTTGTTGCTATTGTCTTTTCCCTGCCAGACAATACAGCTTGTGTCTCTGGTGCATGATTAAGTCATATGACCAAAGCTGGGAATATGTAAAACATTTTGGTCAATATCAAGCCAATATACCGGCAATGCATCGTATATTAACTTCGCATAGCGTAGCTTTTCAAAAACGTGCATGTGTGAAGGTACAACCCTAATAATAAAACCAATATAGGAAGCTATGAGGTGACCCATGTAGGATCCCTTAAGACTCATGTGGGAATCTAGACAGTACTTTAACATTTCAGTTGAAACCAATCAGTTGAAAAAACTCCATTGCCGTAGCTGGGAGTCGAAATCTAGGCCTTCCTCGCAAGAGTCTACTTTATATAACCAATAAATCAATCAATTAAAGTAGAATTTCTTAACAAGACGACGACATTAACATTGGACGAGTGGTTCCACTTTCAGAATCCAGCATAGGACGACCTGAGCTCGAAACCTCAGCTATATCAATGAAGTTTTTTCAACTGATTGGTTGAAGAAAAGTCTTTGTCTGCGTGTCGTTGCAATATATTGGAATCATTTTAGAAATTTTAAATTTTAAACAAAAAATTGTAAGAAACCCTTCAAGGAACCCTTCTAGGAATCCTTTTAGGAATCCATCTAGGAATACATTTGGGTACCGCTGCCAATTTAGTATGGGTTTCTACACGGGTCGTCTCATGGGTTCCCATACTGGTTTTTTAAATTAGGGAAGCCTATGTAGTTTTTTAATTTGGGAAACGCAATGTTATTTGGGAGGGTATAAACTTATCTGCAATATCCTTTCTAAATTTACAGCGAATTTCACTATACCTTTAACATGATTCCCATATAACTAACTCTGAGGTTATAACTGTAATTTTTCGATATCTTAGCCAAGCAGTAACTACAAGAAAATAAGAGAATAAATATCTAAGGCGTCAAATTCTTTCAGAATTCTCCGCGAAGATGAATGCAACATTCTCCACAATCTGTCGCGGGAAGAATTTCGTGAATTCCGATCGCTCGTCATAGACATGGTTTTGGCTACGGATATGAGCTTTCATTTTCAACAACTAAAAAATATGAAAAATTTATTAAGTATTGCTGATGCTAGCGTAGACAAAAGTAAAGCGGTTAGTTTGGTTCTTCATTGTTGCGATATTTCACATCCTGCTAAACGGTGGGAACTTCACTACAGGTACTTAATATGTTTAACAGTTTATATTGTTTTTATTAACGAACTAATTAATTTTAGACAATGTCCTTAATTAAAATATCTCGAAAAAATGTATAAAGACTCATGCAAAAAGTACAAGTATATGCGTTCATTTTTAGGTGGACTATGCAACTTCTAGAAGAATTCTTTAGACAAGGCGACAAAGAGAGAGAACTTGGGTTGCCGTTTTCCCCACTCTGTGATCGAAATAATACTCTTGTTGCAGAATCTCAAATAGGATTTATAGAATTCATCGTCGAACCTAGTATGCAAGTGTGCAGCGATATGTTAGAAACAGTACTTGGCTCGCAGAACACAAAAAAGACTGGCGAAGATTCAGGCAGCGGTATGTATGACGCATGTTATCCCACATATCACATGTGGATAATAAGACACACCACATTATGTGGATTAAAACATGTTCATGTATAAATCAAAACAAGTTTATATTTATCCAATTGTTTCATATTTTAGTAAGTGGAAGCCAGCGAAGCCAAATTTCTAAACCGTGGACCAAATGTTTAATAGATAACAAAGCAATGTGGAAGGATCATGCTGTAAAAGGTAAACAATCAGCAATTTAGAAAAGTCCTTTTTAGACATGTCAACGAACTTACTGAGTAAATTTCTGAAAACAAATGTATGGGTTCCTATCTTGGTGGAGTTTCTTATAAGATTTGGATGAAACTTTGGATGAAATTTTGTGAAATCAAAAATGTCTTTATTTGATTATCAGTCGCTTTTTCGATGCTAAAATGCATTCAAATATCGAAAGGACAGACTGCAATATCTTTCAGTTTTACATTTAACTTCTGCCATACTAATTGCGATCATCCTAAGCCATACATCCTGAGGATAGTATATTAATTACATTTGTGGGTAGATGCAGAGTTAAGAGCGCAAAAAGAGCGTGAGGAGCAGCAAAAGGAAGAACAAGAGAGTTCCATCGTGGTTCCAAGTAAATAAGATCAAAAAGGACTACCCTGCAAGGCTGAAATTTTTCCGAGGAGACGTTTTATACAACTAAGCAGGAGATGCCGAAAAACAACGTTTCCACAGATATTACTTCAACGTCCAATTTCAACTTCTCGCGTGGATGCGTTCGGGAGCAAGTAAACCAAATGTAACAAAAATCCAAAACATTAAGAAAATAACTATTTAAAATAAATAACAATAAGAAGTATTATATAAGCACAGAATCGTGTTCGGCGACAACGGCTCATCGTTGTTTATACTTAAGAATCAATGATTTGTAGAAATTAAAGTAGTTCGGTCGTTTCAGAAGAAGTTAATCAAAAGACAAATTTACGTTTTGAAAAAAATTCTCGTTAGGAAATTATTTTTAATATACTTAGAGAACATTTGTTTGTAAATTAATAGTCTAACTAAATGAAGTCTATAATGTGTATATAACATAACTGACCGTTCTGCCACCTATCGGAGCTGGTGGTGTACTTCGTAGTACTGTAAACAAATTGCGTCTTTGGACGTAAGGAACTATACCAAAAAGTGAGACTCCTTCGTCAAGGAAAAATTGAACATATCGCGAAACTAATAAGTGAATTAATGTATTGAAATTAAAATGCCTTCTGACACTCCGCTCTATAAGTAATACCGCTCTGGAACATGTGATGCCTGATGTTTCTACGTACTCGTAACCCAGTACCTTTTTTACAGTTTCTTCGTAAAATGTTCATCGATTAGCTAGGTATTTTTTAACAGAACGAACGTTTCTACACAAACTGTATTCGAGTTACTTTCTTCTCGTTTTTCAACGAATGTTGCAACGTAACTTTCCACAGGAGCCTCTGCAAAACTCGTCGGACTTGATTTCCTCCAATTTTGGACCAACTTTATTGGCCCCAAATCCCCTCATCCGAACTCACTTTTTCTTGTAGAATTGTCAACGAATGTTATCTAACGTCCGAACTACTTTAACAGCTTCAAGAACTACCTTTTCTATTTTAACTACTCCGAAAATAAATAGTCGTAAGGAAGACCAAGCAGAAAATCGTACAATTTCAGTTCGTTAGTCGTCCGGCTGCAGTTCCATCCGATTGTTTGTTCATTCAACATCTTGCTTATGATTTATCGATTTTTGTAAGAGGCAACACTCGACATTACCAGTGAAAATAATAAATCTATATTAACAAACAGAAATACATGTCTACATTCGAAACAATAGATACTCGAAGTTCCCTTAACACAATACGGCGCGAGATGCGCTCCTTTGACGCAATACCGTATTTTGACAAATATCTTGCACCCGCACCAGTTGTCATGCACAATTTCAAAGACAGATACAATGCACGATAACTTGACACGAACATTACACTCAGTTTACATTCGATATAATGGTCGAAAGGGCATGAAACGTGAATTTGACGTTATTTTAACGACACCGAGATAGCTAATTTATTTGTCACCAGTATTGTTTAATTTGTGTTAAGTGTTTAGTTCAGTTTCATGAATATAAGCTTACAGCCTTTCATAAAAGAAAACAATTTTTTTAATGATTCCAAAAATTTTTTTGGTTTTGAAGTTTTGAAATTTCTATAACTATCATGAAAAGTTAAATATTGCGTAAAATCAGAGATGATAAAAATAATTATTATTAAAATCGTGTGACATAGAAATCATAAAAGTACTGTGAAAAAAATTTCAGTGGATAATTTTTTGTTTTTAATATAAAAATACGTAAATTACAAAAAACATAAGACACTACACAAACAGCACCTAGGAGCACTTAGATCACACTAGGACCTCACGACATTAATTTTTTATTTCAAATTTATATTATATGTTTTTTTCGAAATTATATTTCACAACTTTCAAAAAGTACATTTGCTTCCTGAAAGGTGATGGGACCACAAATATAAAATGAGTATTGAAATAAAGTTACGAGTCTTGTAAAGAATTAGGCGAAATTAATATAATCATTGACGGCTTATTTTTCGCAGTTTTACTGTATGTAATACGTACACGTCTAATTTGTATAGTACACGAGATGTTGTCCAGTAGAATACTTACGATTTATAGTAAACGCCTTCTAATGTAAAACATTGAATTTAATTTTCGATATATATTTTTCATCTAAAATTGCGAACAGACTTCGTGAAATGGACCATGCTAACACGCAAGTCATGAAATTAATATTTCATATATTTTATATTAGATTTCTAAAATAATTCTGTTAATGTTCAACTTTGTAAATTGTTATAAATAGCTGAAGATTTTAGACATTTCTAATACAAAATTAGGATTCGAGACTGAAACGGTTTTTCCTAATAGATCATTCCACAAGAAAACTGATTGGTTTATTATGAAAAATAATCTAGATACGAAAAATGTTCATGATACTGAAACTTCTTTCTACCTCTTTCAGTTACTAGTTCTTCTGCCTCAAAAGTTCTAAAGTTGTAACTTCATTTTTGAATGAGTCAATAGAATGTCAAGTATTTTGAAAAAGTTCTAATTCCTATTTTCATTCCCTACACTGTCTCCAATAGCGTTTTACAAGTTAAAACATTTCATAAAGAAATCCAAAATATTTAGTTGATGATGTTTGCACAAATTTGGATGTAAAGTTCCTTGATTCAATTATATTTAAATTGAATTCTATATTTTCTGTCAGAATATTCTGAACATGACATTCCCTTCACAATGTTTTTAAATTTGTTCAATTTTATCAGCCATTAAAAGCCATTCTACAGAAAATTCAGTTGCTTTACTTTCGGTTTCAGCTATCGCACATTAGATAACATTTAGTGTACTGTTCACCCTTATTATGTTGTACAGCTCTTTGGTATGTCCCATCCTAGAATATGCATCATCTGGTCTTCACTCATTCGATTTGCTCAAATTTCGGAGATACAAATTTCGGGGAATATACTTAATACTGGATAATTGCATACCTAGTTGGGACTCCCATAAGCTATAGTAATAACGATGAATATGAAAAAATGTCAGAAGATCTCTACGGAAAGGAAGATGCATCAATGATTTATTTTTTCCTCATTACGCCCGAGATAGTAACATAACTAGTACTTATCCAACAGCTTGCTTTTATTAAACTTCAAGTGTACTTTCAACGTTATTACAACCTAAGTGGGACCAACACTATGAAATCGCTTATGCATCTTCGGTGATACTATTTACGGTGATATTACATTCCTATTTGTTGCTTCTCTAAATTCTGTTGCTATGAAATTTAGAATATGAGTTACCTTTATTTTTGCGGTTTTAATAATTTGACCTATGAAGTAATTGTAACCACCGTCTGTTTGAGAATATTTATGTTCCATTGCTGTTTCCAGCAAGGAAATTTTTGGAGAAACACAAAACAGTATTACAAAACAGTCAGTAAAATATTTTAAATACATTTCAAAATGTAAAAATATGTTTAAATGTTCACCTTTTTAAATTTTAATACTGTTCTGTTTTGGGTCTCTCAAAATGTTTTCACCTGCTGGCTTTGTTGCTAGGTTATTGTTTGTATATAGAGTTCACTCCAGTGTAATGAATGGTTCTTGTTATCCTTATTATTCTATCTTGTTAGAATGAAACATGTTGGACCTAAATAATTGTTATCGTTAATGCAGAATTTAAAACGAGCATAAATATGTTGTAATGGTATTAATTTCTACTCTGGAAAATGTGATTTGCCTTACCCTCGTGGTTAAATGATGTACATTTGTTTTTATAGATGTAACTATATTCTGTGAAAAGAATTGTGTCGCGCCAAAGGAAAACTTGCGTCAAATGGCGTAAAGGGAGCTTCTAGTGCACGTAGAAAGTCTGCATAAAGTAATAAAATTATGTTTATTCGTAAACGTAAGTCTTACAAGGGAGGTGAAAAGTTTTTATTACTCATAGTTAGGCATTTTCTATATACTTCTACTAAGTACATCAGTGAAAAACTTTATTATCAAAAGTAACACACGATACAGTCTGTATTGTATGAGGTGCTTGAGAACAGATCAGATTACTCGCAGTTTTTCTCATTTACGATTCGCAGTATTTCATCTTGTACAAGAAAACATCTAACGTATGTTAATTTCGTTTTGCATTTTGTATGAATCGACCTTCAAGTGTCTCTGTGTGTCTTACTCTCATTTCGCAGTATATGACCAAGATACAAGCCAAATATTGTACAGTGTGTAACGTATGAAAGTAAGAATTATTGTACATATGTAAGTAAAAAGTAAGATTAATTATAAAAGAAATTACTATGTTTGGAATGGCAAATTTTATTGTACGATGGTGAAAGTAAATCGTTAAACAAATATGTCATCTTCTGTATGTCTATGATTGTGTGATTGACAAATATTTATATGTATTAGGTTGTGAGTTCCGTTGTTTCGTGTTATGTATAGTTTTCTTGCTGATTCGATATTGGTGCCGTTTATGCGTAAGAAAAGAAAGCTCTCTTCATATCTTGTACCTGCCGTTAGACCAAAATATGTTTATGTTAAAGAGATGGTGTCATATGTGATAAGGTGATAAGTAAGTTAATTATTAAAAATAGTTTTAAAAGTAATACAGACGACTGTTTTTATAATTAATGAAATGTATATTTTTTCCACTAATAGTCTGCAGGTGAGAAACAAAAGTTATGGGGACGTACCTTTTGGTGTGCAGATTCACACCAGAAGCTGAACAACAAAAATTTATAGAAATTTTTTCGAAATGAAATGTCCTATTATTTTTCGAACTTTAAATTAAAAAAGATAAATTTTTAGAATCAAGTAACAGGAAAATGTTTGTGTAAAAATTATGTTTAATTTATAGAAATCATTATTTAAATGCATATTCATTAACAAGATTAATGCTAGTTGAAATGCTGTTTGAAATGAATTGTGGTATTTTTATTCTAAACTAGAAACTAAAATTTTTGGAATCATAACCTACATAGGCATTAGAATAAATAATAAAATTAATCTGGGAATAATTTGCTGAGTGGCACGCGAGTGAAAATGTTTTCTGCTAACTGTCTGAACACCAATCCAAAGCTCTTTTCGTAAGGTCCTTGCAATTCTTTGAATAAGACGTCCGAATTCTCGTTCAGAAACTTGTTCATTTGTTCACCTGCAAAATACATAAAAAGGATTAGAAGACTAAATAGGCTGAAGTCTAAAAAAACTTCTTCCCCACCTGCACCAAGATAATGAAAAAATTCTTTTTTCGGTGGATTCAAAAAATAAAGCTAAGAGGTAAGATTCTACAGACTTTTGCTAGTTTTTCTTATTCATCGTCATTCCCTTTGTGGTATAACTTTTTTAATTTGCATACTTCCTTAGCAAAAATAATTTGTAATTAAAAATTCTTGAAATTTACCTAAAGCGTTATCTCCATTGAACAGACCGTCAAACCTCATCTTTACTCTTTTTGGGTGGAAATTGATTTCATATTTAACAGGCTTCCAGTATGTTTCTCCATCCTTTTGAAACGGTTCACAAGTAATTGTATTTTCAGTCTTCAAGTCGACTAGAAGAAAAATTAATATCGTTAGTTAATATTTTTACTGAATAGTAAAGAAATAGTAATTTGGTACATAAAGCTGATTTTTTAAAATTATATATAGATGTGAATTATTCCTCATCTTCGGGGGGATAACTGGAAATTTACAAGATAAAAAATTGTGAGATACTTACGCATTGTAATGTTTGATTTTCCATTCCCCGTAATTGGTAACAGTAACACTTTTCCATGAAGTTTGTACTCAGCCACAAAATCAACATGAGGATTATATGCTTCTGAGTATATACGAGATTTTTCCCAATCAATTCTATGAATGACAAACAGAAAATGTGATAAAAATATAATGATAAAATCCTAAAAAATCCTCCCTAGCGGATTTTTTAGGATTATCTAATAGGGCTATCACTAGACAACCCTGAGCAAACAAAGTTAAAGGTGAACTGTATATTTGAACATTGCAGAAAATTCAACTAACGAAATAATACCTGTAATTTGATATTTTTATTCCTTTCGTTAGTCCATACAGCTTAATATTTTTGTAATCCTGTTTTAACGTTACAGCTCCTTGTGCTGCACCAATTGCAACATTTTGGACGGATAAAGGTTCTAGGGGAACTATCTTAAGTTTTCTGCTACCTATGTGAAAATTAAATTATTCTATAGTTGTTGATATGTGAAAATTAAATTATTCTATAGTGTTTAACATATTGACGTGTTGTGATGTGTAAACATATTTATTTTTATGCTGTACCATTATTTTGATATCAACATAGAGCTAAATGCACTGTTTTTCATATAGCAAAACATAAAGATCCTCATCCTCGTGAAAGAGCGAATTTTTTCAGCAAAAACATGACTCAATGAAAAATAAAATGTTTGAATCACCGAAACTTGCACCAAAAGGTTAAGGTCAAGCGGCGTCATTTCTCAAAACTATAAGATGATGTAATTGATAGATTTAAAATGACATTAAATATAATTTATAAAATATTATAATAAATTATCTACGTCATCGATTAAATGAAATCTAAAATAAAAACTGAAATTTTTCCAAATTCTTAAGAACTATCTGTAGAATTCTGCATTTATATACTATAGTTTATGAAATCTTTCATAAGCACTATATTAAAACAAATTAATTTCCAATTTCCTCTTTATTTTTAATAATTATTGATTAATTTATCCTCATCACATTAAACTGACTTAAACACTACAATAAAATATAGTTAAACAGTCGCTGAAATTAAATAAGGACTTACCTGGTGCTAACTGAATGATGGCACTTTGAACCGCATTATCAAGACACTTAAAAAATTTCGGGTCCGATTTGTGACACGTTATAAAACCTTGAGCTGCGAATAAAGTTTTAGTACTTACTTAATCAAAATAAACATCAAATTACATACATATTTAATCACCCGATTAAAACTGGTTGCGCGGAAGATCAAATTTACTTTCTCCTTCATTATCACGTTAAATCCCATTTAATTATAAATGTTCCAGCAAATTATTAATTGCAATCACTTCCTCATTATTCGGTTTTAATTAACCCCTTATCCTAATAAATGTTATTAAAAAGAATGGTCACTTACGTACGTCGTCAGCTATTATTGAATTTATCGTCGTTAAAAGAATTAATCCACATATTAACTTCATAATGCACTATTTTATATGGCACAATCAATTGTGCCTCAGTCGAAAGCGAAGGAGTTCGGAGAAAAAGTATTGCTAGTAGTTAGTTAAAGATTGCAGAAGGTGAACTGAAACACGCGGTCATTCATGGACCCTATTTAAACGTTTATCCCCACCTTCGCTTTTTAATTGTTACTTAGTAATTCGCCATATAAACAAAGTATGATTTTTTTAAACAGTTCTGCATAATTTGACGTGTCACATAAATCAAATAACAACCAGAAAAGTAATTTAAAATAGAAATTACAGTCAAGACTTTCGTATTTGTATCGAAAACTGCTTCTTTAACTATCTATCGACGAAAATTTTATGAGAAAAAATGATCTGTGTATAAATAACTGTAATCTTAGTATTTTATTAGTATTTTTTAAATTCAGGAAACAACTGAGAATTCCAACAGCATCAATGAATTTGACGATGCAAGCTTATGAGCCTTCGGAAAAATGTTTTCAACTTATTTTATTTGCATATATATAGACAGACGACAGTGTTCAAGTTACTGCCAATTTTTCAAACAAAAATTTTTTTTTCGTTTTATCTGTGGCGGCTTAATTTGTAGCCTTATGCCAATAACTCATCCAACAATTTCTCAATTGTAACGTCAGTTTTGATATGATGACAAGAGGTGACAATACATTCTTTACTTGTATTGTACCAATGATAGATGGTTCTGTCTCCCTAATAGTTCAGAATATTGTCTAGATATTCATTTGAAAAAAAATGTAGTAAATATTTAATGTCACATATTTAACAGCTAAAAAATATTTACTCAGTATTTTAATATATTCTTTGCAATTTTGAAATAATTTTTTCAGGCATCTGTTTATCATCAGGAATTGCTCAGATACCATCAAATGAACGACATTCTCAGGTTAGTAATGAACGATGTCTTCCTTTCTGTCTCAAGAAGAACAATTTTAATATCCACATTACATAAAAAAGCCCAAATTAATATTAGGGCAGCGGTCGGAATTTTGATTTCGATTCTTATATAATTTAAAATATTTTTAAATGTTAAAATTGAAACATTTTTAATGTTCTTGAGTTCTTTCGCCTTAGTTTGACAGATTCCCAAACTGTAAATTTAGTTCGACAAAGGAGCCTAAACTGTAAATTCGTAGTGAAAAAATTCGAGATTTTAATTTAATGCTTTTATCGCATACAATTTTATGTTTCAAATTGTATGAATCACGCAATATATATGACGAACTTTTAAAGAATACAACACTTTTTTATAATTTACTTTTCTATTTAGGAATATTACTCTTTACTTTCCTACGTCATCTATGTGTGATTCTCTAATTTCTTTGAAATTCATCCTGCAACTAGGTGATTAACGATCTGTCTTCCGCAGTTTAAAGTTCGCCGGATTATCCTCCTTGCTCCCGAAACACGTAACACGATTCATCTGCATGCGATGATGCAGCCACCAAGGTCAACATTTAACTGGTCGAGCCATCCAAATCATCATAAAATTTTTTCGGCTTTGAAGATAACCAGATTTTAAGTTTATCCTAAAAGACTTTTAAACTTTTTTTAACTACCTTGAAGATCAAAGTAGAAGATAGAAATCAAAGTCATTAAAATATGCTCATACTCCGAATTATATAGTTTAATTATTTTATACTTAATTTGAATTTTACACTTTTCCCCTAAATGGTCTGTTTCATACCCAATCTGTATGCCATTGGAATATGCAACGGATTTCTCATAATATTCCGAGCAATTATCACGATTTCCCAAACGCATTCTTCGCCTATGCTATATTCATCAGCATCATGGCGCGCAAGAATTCTGAACGTTGGTGTGCTGAATGGGTTTATTTGTTTAGCCTACTTGTTCATCACAGCCAGACTTTTTTCGAATCAATGACGACTACTTTTTAATTGCAATATCTCTAGAATAAGTTAATATATTTAAGCAGCACCAGTTACGAGGAAACTTGAATAGATGCATTCATTAATAAAATAGATGCGAAAGGCAATAGAAGTCAAAGAGCTAATGGGCAGTGATTTACTGAACAAAAAGTGTGTATTTACAAAAGGCAGACTGACGTATTGAGGTGTAAAAAAAGTCAGGATTTTTTGGAACCGGGCACGTGCACTGAGTAAAACGGCTTAACGACATATGACAGTTCTCGAGTTAATTGCCTTATGAAAGATTCATATTATTAATCGCATAGGTGAAAGTGAAGGACGAGATGAAGATATGAACATTATTGGCTAAATACATTTAGAGTGTCCTGTTGTGAAAAGAGCAGAGAATAACATTAAGTATAATCCTTTTGAAGGACTCTGCGACAACTAAAAGTGCATGATGGATTTTAACAATTTATTTTTTATCGCTAAAGCTAGATTTTTTGCAGCAGAGTAGACAATTAATAATAGCATTTTTTCATCCGAATATTCGTCTTTGACCATTGACGTGGACTTGCGAATTCATATTCCAATTGCGTTCGCTGGATCCTTCGGTCCCTGACCTGAACTTGGACCACTTCCGACGAAGAGTTCAAACAGAAATGTCCTTCGCTGAGGATGTTAACCATGGCGTCATAATTTAGATTAAAGCGAGATTACACGAAAACCGTTGTGAAATTAAGATTATATAGGTCATACTGCATTATTTTTATTCAATTGTAAAATGATGTCATGTATTTCAATTTTTTTATTTAAGGTCACAGTATTTCATGCTGGTCAGAGTCAGTTTTAAACCTTCCTTGTTCAATTAAACTTCATAGAAGTAATGCAATATATTAGGGATTGGTCAATTTTCATTTATCAGTAACGGGAATAATGCAGTTTTTTATTTCTTTCACTTTGATGGAATAAGGAAAATTAATAATTAACTGCTTAACAATATAAAAATGAGGGCAACCCTAATTAAAAAAGATATATTTATTTATATATTTAATTAAGTGATTAATATCAGAATTATTAATTAATTTTAATAATAATTTAATTAATAATTTAATAATTTTCTTGCAATAAAATTATTAAATAATTTTATTATAATAATATTAAATAATATATAATTATTATAATAATCCAGCAATATAAGAAATAAACAATTATATTAAATTTAATTACATTTAATATTAAATTGATTTTTTGGATAATTTTAAATATAACTCCCTTTATTCTATGAAAGTGTATTTACGAATTATGGATGCTTGTAATATATTTTGCAATATCCCTATTTTTTGTCTAATATTTAGAGAAATATTTAGAGAAATATTTTTTGTCTAATAATAGAGAAATATTGTAAAATATTTCTCTCTGAGGTAGTATCATGATCTCATTTATAAGGCACATATTACCTAAATCAAAAGACGGTATAAAGTCTATTTTATATTGTTGTGAATTTAGTAAATTCATTTCCAGACCACACTGTTAAGACTTTTTATGTTTTCCAGAATCAAGTATCAGATCCTACATTGTAATATCGTCAGCAAGCTGTCAAAACAAAAAATTTGCTACATCTGCAGGATAACAAATTAAATGAGTTTGTTATTATCACGTGATTTTATACGCGATTTTTTTGTGGTATTTTTTTCGTGATATTTTGTCCGGGATATTTTATACCGTGATATTTTTTTCGTGATATTTTATAACGTGCTATTTTTCGTGATATTTTATAACGAGTTTTTTTCGTGATATTTTATACCAAAATGATGTTTAATTGTGGACACCGTTAATGCTAGAATAGAACTTGCTTTCAAGGCTGGTATTTAAAAAAAGTCGATTTTATGACATTTTCAGGGTAGATAAACGATCAAGTTTAAGAACCGTGTTGTTTTTATCGACAATGATTCAATATTCAGCAAAAGTTGAGGTTAGCAAGTATGAAGTTTTTGCACTTTCGGAAATATCACGAATGACGATGGGTGCGATAAAATAAGTTGCAGTAGCAAAAACCATGTTCACGCATCCATTATTTATTTAGCTTTTAATAAATCGTCCTACACAAAGTAAACGAAATAGTTAAGGAGTAAAATTCATGGCAGTGTCGAAATTACAAACAAGTTATGTGAAAGAAGTACAAATCGTTGACAATTGCAGACTAGTACTGTCGTCGCACAAAGTTTTCACATATCGATGCAAATAAATTTCTTCTCGCGGAAACCTTGAGGAATTGGAACAGATTACATTAGCAGAATTTCATATTTAATTAGTCATATTATAATAAAACGAAGCAGTAAGTAGAACAGTACACACTTTTAAAAAACTGTATAAACTAGTTTCATCTTCAATAAAGCATTTTATTGTGTAAAATACGCCTATCTATACAATATTTGTTGCTGTGCAAAAATTTGAATTGATATGTTAATGTTATTAGAATTCTCCTCACATTTTATCAAGTTACTACTTTTGAAAATTAGATCAAAAGAGTTTTTTATATATAATTTTTTTTAATACTTTGAAGATGTTTTTAAATGTATACTGTTCCATCTAGAAGAAATTTTCACCAACAAATTTTCGAATTTAGTACTATTATCCAAGTATAACAATTTTGAACGTCAGTTCTCAATTTACTTAGCTATTTACTGAAACCACAATTGTTCGCTCTAAACGTAGTTAAAACCTAAGACAGTAAATCACGAAAGTCTTCAATATGCAAAATAAAAATATATTTACAGTTAAGGAATATGCACCTCGTACATTCTACACACGAGCATTATGTCGACTAGATTACTTAAATAAAATATATGCTTACTTAAATCAAGTTTTAATTAATAAGTCCTGGAGTCTGCGCTATCACCTAGATAAAGGTGAATTTAGCAAATTTAGTTTCATCCGCGTTGTTAATACTGCTTGCTCACAGTAAACGCATATCATAATTAAAGCTTTAGCTTAATCCGAACAGTTTGCGAATAATTACTATTAATTTTGATTAATCCTAGATTGGGTATATACTGACGCCTTAAGTAAAGACAAGGTGACTAAACCTAATTATTCAGTTTTCATAAAAAAATAATCAAAAGATACTGAGCATGGACGATATTCCCACGACGTACAATTTAACCGAATCGATGATGAAATTATGACATCGAAATCATCACTAATTCAACGAAATACAGTTACCCTCATATTTTCTTAAAGCGGCAATGTACATTCTTTGAACGATATTTATAGTCAACTTGTAGCAAATTTTTCGTCATTTTTCAATACCGTCCTACATAATTTAGTCGCCTAACTCTTAATATTATAATTACATTGCTTATAAAAAATACCAGTGGATTGTTAAAGCTACAATTAATTTCAGTTTTCGTACTTCTATGTACCTGTCTCGTTTTACGTCACATCTTGGAAATACGAAGATTTACACAAAGTTCAACTGAAACATTGCTAGATTAGTTTATATTATATTTTCCAATTCTGGGCAAGAAAGTAACTTTTAATTGGCTATTTGGCGAAATAAGGTATTGCGGATAAGTTCGTGCATGCGTTATTTGTGTTTGGCATATTTTATGTACGCATTCGCGAATTCGGAAGTTCCACAATATATTATGTTTCGCAAATAGCCATTATAATGCGTCACTTGCACTTTTCGAGAAAAATAAGGAGTGCAACGTTTTCACGTTTTTAGTATTTCGAACTCTTATGAGATCGCAGTTAAGAGTATTCGTTTTTGTAACATCGATTTTTAGGTATTTTTCAACGGTTTATTCCAAAACTTTGAATATATAGTAAAAACAATAATTATTTCAGTTTTGTAAAGTATATTCATTAAAATGTTTAAATATATTTTATTTCAAAAAGTCAAATTTTAACTTTTTTAAAATTGACTTTTTAAAACTATTTTTTGGCCGAAAAGATGACGTTTTTTAATGATGGAAAACAATTGGTCAATTTTGAGCACTTTAAAGGTTCAAACGAGAGGCAGATAAATTTTCTTCAACGCAATTAAAAAAAAATCGGTTCAACATTTTTGTATTTATGATACCAGTTAAAAATCCTCATTCTTAAAGCGTTATTTTATAAATTAAAAATTAGAATTTTAGAAAAAAAATATGGCTGAAGACTTCAATAAATACACTCTCCAATAGTTTAATTGTTGTTTACTGCATCTGTTGTAAAATTTCTCGAATAAAATGTTGAAAAACACCTAAAAATCGTCGTTTCAAAATTAAATACCCAAAAAACCTTACCCTCGTTTTGAAATAGTCAACTTTCTACACATGTTGCTCAATATATCATCTCACGGCTGGATTCAGCCACGCAAATGTACTCGGAATCAGGAACAAGAGTCACAATTGATAGTTTCTACTGATGTTTCGAACTCAAAAATGTTTTCGGCAAAAGCAGTACATAATTGTCCTATAACTACGAGGGCATCAAGTATCTTGTATTCTGCGGTAAAATTTCGTTCATATTTACTGCCTGCTGCTGCAGTATCAAACTATCTTTTATAGCTTGCTCTTTGAAAGCTGAAAAAGTTTGAATGAAGGAACTATCTTTCTGCCAATTTTGTAACTGCTGTATTATTGTGGAATCTTGTTTCATAAAGTTACCGTCTTTCAAGACGAAGTTCAAATCTTGTTTTGGCGTGCTCAAATTTTCCGTGATTTTGTCAATGTGTTCTTTGTTGTCGATGAGAATGATGTCTTTCCTGCCCTTGTTCCTTTTAATTCCCAGATGCGTTTGGGTATGCTTATTGAGATGATCTTTTCGCGAAAAAGCTTTCTGACAAACGGTACAGCTAAAGTTTTTGTCACCGGAATGAATGACGTAATGCCTGGTTAAATGTTCGTTCCGTTTAAACGCCTTTTGACACACAGGACACTTGAAAGGCCGCTCGTCTGAGTGACCTCGCATATGCTGATCTAGATGCTCCTTTCGTTTCAGCATTGCTCCACATTCTTTACACTGATACTTCCGTTCCTGAAAACATATTTTCTATTTAAAATTAAAAACATGTGTGTTTTTTTTTTTTTTTTTGAAGACACTAAACTAATCTGTAAATGAAAGAATACAAAAATCTGGTATCTCATAATTTGAAATATACGAAATTATGAGAAGCGGAAGTGTCTTAGACTAAGTAGACAAAGAAATAGTCAACTTAACTGAGATTTTCATTTTTGTTTCCGATAGTCAAAAATAAGAAAGGGGAAGTATAAATGTTGAAGCTTCATTTAGGAATGGAATAGAAGATTATTTTTAATTTCACAGCTAAGAGTACTAGGATGCATTTTCTACAATTATTGTCATTCTTTACATGGATTGATTTTAACTTAAGGCAGTTACCTTATTAAGTTAAAATAATGAGAATTTGATGAAACTTAAAATCTAGTTTATTTCGATGCTACTATTTGATTTGGTAAATTCTCAAGTCGCTGGCTGAGAACCATACTGTTCTATCTCACATTTTATCAATTTCGAACTAACAACGTACAATTATTTCTTTAATTTTAATAAGCAACCTGTGTAGGTTGCTTATTAAAATTAAAAGTCTTTGAATGTATTGTTGGAATTCCTTAAAAATGTCTAATTTACGGAAAAATTTAGTTTACTGTAGGAAGCTTCTAGAGAAAATATTAGGAATCCATAGGAAATGTTTAATGAATTCATAATAATGAAAACGTGAATTAAAATGTTTCTTTTTTGGATTTCTCAAAATCTATGGGGAATTTTGCATTTTTGACGTAAAATTCATCAAAAGAAAATAGTAAAGAGAAAATATATTTGGACTCCAAAATATATATGCATGAACAAAAAAATTGTTTCTTAAACCACCACTGAAGTCTTGAACCCGTGATCTTTCGAGAACATAAATGTAAATTAGTATTTACATTTATTTGAATCAGTACAGGTAATCGCTCTATTACAAATATGGTATCTCAAATATAGTTCTAGAGAGGACAATATTTAACTGAAATAGTTAAGGTATTTACTTTTGGCAGAATTTTTTAAATGAAATTTTGTATTTAGAGTTATTCGCAAACTTGGATGACAGCACTATCAACTATGTTAGCATAAAAGGTGGTATATTACTGTAATTTAAAAATATCAACAGGAACGATATGTTCGACCTTAATGTTATTTGTTTTCTATTTCATTTATTTTCTTCTTTCTCCCGCCTTTTTTTATCGACTTCGTACAAAGAATGTAAAATGCGCATGCCAAACAACAAAATGAGGGAGATCGTTTCCAAAAATCAACTCTGCATTTCAGATGCTTTATTTTTCCATTTCGAACATGACGATGTCGTCCATGCATGGTTTACTCTTTTGTTTCTAAATATCAAAATAAATTTTTTTTCATATGCATACCGGGAGAAAAAGTATAGGAAAATGTGACTGTATGTAACCCCTGCGAAAAATGTAAATAAAAAATGTAAACAAATAACATACTTATGCGACCTCCATATATAACATATGTATGTTATATATATGTTTTATATATGTTATATATGTATGTTATATGTTATATATCATATATCAGTCAGAGTTGCTCACATTTTTATCAAACATTTTCATATACTGTATTTGAAACTCTTTTTTGACTTACATAGTCCTCTTTTTCTATACTTTATTTAAAACATTAATATACTTTTTTCTCCGTATACATTTTTGTCACTCACGAAGAGATTTCATTGCTAGCCAATATAAAAGCAGAATTAAATTTAGTATTGAAAGTGGTGCCGAAAACAATCGAAAACGATCAATTCGCAACCGAACCTAACCTAAACCTGCCTAAGGTAGATAACAAAGGAAGGGCTATGTCACTTTATATAGGTTTAAGAGAAGCCAGAAATAGGACTACACACACAACACCAAGCATTGTATAATCTACCTGTATATGGCCATGGATGTGCTGTTCAATTTCCGATTTTTCGGTAAAAGCAAGGTTACACTCCGGACAACAATAAAGAGTGGACCCGTCGAATGCCAGGGTGATTTTAATTTCCCCGGTTTTTGCCCGAAATTTCGTCTTCTTTTCGGGTTTCAACGATTCTATTTGCATTTGCGAATCCGTCTTCGAAACCGCTGCTAAAGTATTGTTCTCCTCTTCGGGAGCTTGTTCCATATGTATATTTAAGTCACTTGGGTTTACGGTCAACATTATATGTTCCGTATGCATAAAATGATTATTACTCTGCAAGTTACCGTTCCTCAGAACAGGTACACTGGGAATGTTCAGGATATTGTTCTGAACTTGTTCTACTTTGGATTCTTCTTCCGGTTTCGATTCTCTCTTCGCTTGATCGGTTTGCAGTTTTATGAGTTGTTGCAAAGTTAACGGCAAAGTTGTTGCCTGTAACTTTTGCAAATACTCCGCCATTACGGCACTTTGTAATTGAGCCTGTTGCGATTCCGCCTGAAATGGGGAAAATCGAATTATTACAAACGATTATAAAGTCCACGTGGACTTTAATAGGCGTTAAAATACCCTCACGGACGAAAATCTAAAATCTAAAATATAAACTAAAAATACTCCATATCGACGTTTTTATATATTTTTTATAAAAAATATATTTTATTTTATATTTTATACCTTTTTTTATTGAACAATATAAAGCATATATAAACTGTATGTAGCCACATTACCGCTTTTATATATTTTATAAAAATATATATTTTGCAGATATAAAATGAAGTACATTTTCGTCCGTGAGGGTACTGATTGAGGTTCATCAATTTTATTCGGAATACAATTTTGTATAAACAATTTTTGATTTACATATCAGCATTCAACAATAGCCTAAATGCGAAATCTAGAAACGTGTTTAAAAACGATGAAAGCAAAATAATTGTAAACAATACATATGTATGGAGAAGGGGTGAAAATCCAGTTTTTAACCCTTTCGCGAAAATTATACATGGCGTCACGAACCTCAACATCGAAGCTGAATAAATTGCTGCTGCGACTGCCTACTCTAATATAATTACCTTCCATTTTTATTTTATGGACACATTTACGTTATTTTCGAATTGGAAAATAAAAAATTTTAATAATTTTTCATAAATTATACTTTTTTACATAAATACCCGTCATTTATCCTGCATTTTTCGCATGTTTAAAAATGCGAAAATTTATGCATACGCCAATTTCACAAAAATCAGTGGAATTTTGTACAATATATTCACTCAATTAAATTGAATAAAAGTTTATTTACGCATGCATTCTTTCTTGCAATTGTTTCTGAAGACGATAATATAATAATAATATTTGCGACACTTAAACGAGGTCAAACATGATAAATTAGAGAATCAACTAAAGAATTAGAACTTACCATCAATTGTTTTGTTTGCGTCGATGTAGTTGCAGTTGTGTAAATTGCATTCTGACTACTCGGAGACTGAGTACTTTGACTTAACGACGTGAGTCGCAAACTGGAAAGTTGACTCGCGTGAGAAGTTATTTCCGAAAATTGTGGCAGTGATATCTGCACACCATTTTCTTGTGCGAAATTCATATTTCACGGGTTAGTTTGAGAATTTGGACGATGCTTGCCGACAACGCCAAACAATTCTAACCTCAAACTGTAGCTCTCACGCGAAATCGTCAACGTTTCCAGTCGGAGTCACTATTCGCGTTTTTAATCGTATACGATCGTATTTCATCATTCACAATAAATTCCGAGAACAATATGATCACCGATAACAACTTATTTTTCAGTTAAAGACATTTTTGCGAAGCATCATAACAACTGTCAATAGACCGCATTTGAGCGTCATACCAGAATGGCGAGAAATAATACAAATAAAGAGAGAGAGTTTAAATCGCAAACTACACGAAAGTGTAGTTTTGAATTAAAGGGTATATTGGAAATGTCATAATAACGTGGAGGCATTTCAGTTTTTGAGGTTTTCGAAGCGTTTGGTTAATAATAAATTTTTTTATATATGAGGGTATCTTAATGTTCCAACGTTGGCGATCATTTCTTACTCCATAGGAATGAAAGAAGGGTTGGTTCTTGCAGAATATATATTATTTGCGTTTGAAAATGGCAGAATTAAATAAGTGGTAGGGTAATTTTAAGGGAAAGCAATAAATATTTGTGAAAACATCGATATGGGCAAAATAAATGCAAATTATTTGTAAAATATGTAGAGATTTGGCTCGTTAAACTAAAAATTAGTATGTTTTAATATAAGAAAACAAAAGATATCTTGAAGGACTGACTGTATTCTTAGAAGTTGCTTTTACTTAAGCATTATTTTACATTAAATATACTGATAAATGGAAAGTTATAACTAAAGAATATAATTAATCGGAAGTGATACTTTGCGCACGAAAAAAAAATTTTTCAGAGAAACAATACAATAAAAAAACTACACAAAGAAAAACACTGACGTAAAATTGTTATTATGAAATTAATATGTCAGTAACAATACAGTAATATAAAATAAGCTGAACACAATAAAATGGAACTCGATTATACTAAATTAAAACGTGTTTAATAGTTGTACGTTCAAAATTGACATTTTTAATTAGAGATTCAATAGTATGTGACATTTATAAATTTTGATGTCACTAATTTAGAAATTCTAAAGAAACGGAAAAATGTGTTAACTCCGGTACTTTAGACATTAAGAATTATCTAAAATTCTGCAATCTTTGTGCTCCTCTCAATATGCGACGAAAATATTGTAGGTGTCAATTATACAAAATTATAGTTAAAAACTTTCTTATATAAATTATAGTAGAATAGTAAATTATATTATTTATATACTTCAAATGTCGGACTCAGCCAAAGTTGAGCGACTTTGTAATTAACTACATCAAGACCAAATCAAAAGTCTGATGCAACGGAGTTGGGGACTTTGCTTAAAAGGAAAGCGTATTTTACATATTTTTTAATAAACTTACCAGATCGAGATTCTATAGGAAAGGAGAAGGAGTCATAAAGCAAAATTTTTTGCCATCGCGTTGAAAAAAACAGTGAATACATTTTTTCCATCTCGAAAACTAGAAACAATTAGATACAAATTAAATATATAAATTTTTTAATTAAATACAAACAATTTATTTTATGTTACTATGAAAAACGTGAGAAAATGTCGTTTGGACCTGTATTTTCGTCATTTTGAAAAATCTGTAATGTCGACATCCACGTTTTCGACTTAACTTTAATATACTAAATCAAAGTCTTTAACGATATCGCAAATCTACGAAACAGTATACTTCAACTGCATTATTGACTAAGATTTTTTTGCATATTTTTTACTGTATACAAAATACAATATGTTTAATTTAAATAAGTTTCCCATTGAGAACAAGTCGACTAGTTGTATTACAAGAAGCGTATACAATTTTAGTGAAAATTGGATTTAAAGATGGATTAAAAATAACCTGAATCTAGAAAAAATGTTACTTACCTTGGAGCTTACAGTGATGTTGAACGTCTCCTCTAACGAAGATAGGGACTTTGCTTCTATAAATAGCAGATAAGAAACCCCAAATTCCGACACAGGGTGCGTTCGCATTTAGTAACAAAGCCAAATCGAGCTGCCACAACTTTGTATGAAGAATTACGAACACGGATTTTACCAAGTATAAAAAATATTATAGTAATGCTTGAATATAAAATATTTTATTAAGCCTAACGAAAACACTGAACAATATTTTCGTATTCTTTGCAGTGATCAATTTGCCAAAAATAGCAAAAACAAGTTAATCAGGGAATTAAGCTACATATTTTTGCGAATATTGGGTAGGTGTATTTCAGTACACCAGCCATAATTAATTTCAACGTTTCCTTTAACTAAATTTCATTACTTGCATTAGTTCCAAATTGATTAAATTTACCTAGAATATTAGTTTTTATTGCAAAGTTTACTTTTTATTCATTTGCTAATGATTTGTATTGTTATTTTACATCGAATAACATTACTGTGAATTTCATAAAAAATGGAGATTAACAAACATGTAAATTGAAAAATAACGAATAGGCATTACGGAAATGGTAAAAATTAGTAGCATTCTAAAAAAAAAATTATTAAAGTATTAACGAAAAGGTTAATCTAAATCTTACGGGTCGTAGATATCTTTGCTTTCGAAAGATAGCAATGAAATAAATTTATTTCAGGAGACCAGGCTGTATAATGCACATTCAATTGTCAATTTGAATTTGTTTACATTTTTGGCAGAAAGTTATAGAAAAAAGAATGTACTCCTACATTGCTGATTAATTTATAATGTTAAATATTATTTATACATGTTAATAAAACGTACAAATAACGTTGCTAACGATACAATTAAACATACAAATGAAACGTTTTCAATGGTTCTACACCAAATAGACTATATGTAAATGCTTTACGCTAACAGTAAAAGTCGAAAATAGCACAATTTAAGTCAGAGCGAGAAGTTCTTAAACGAGTAACTATGCAAAAAATAAGCGCCATACGAAGAAAAATGCTAACTTAGTATGTTTTAACAACTTGTTATTTCATGAATCATTCATTTTCTATTCATATTATAACATGAAAGGTCTTTGAAATAATACCGCACTTTGCATGGCAAAAGTGCGGTATTATTCAATTTTATAACAAATATTAGTATACCGTCGAAAATTGTTACACAAAATGGGTTGTTCAATAAATAGTGTCAAACCAAAAACAAAAGTTATTCGGATAAGTTAGACATTTTTCTCCACACAGAGGTTTCAAAAAAGAGTTAACTGGAAGTAGACGTCTTTTCCTGCAACAGATAAAGATAACCGTAAGATGTTTTGCTACACAAACAGGTTGGAAAAGTTGACGTCTACTTCCGCGTTAACAAATATATGTACAAATAGCACCAAATTATTGTACGAAGTATTGCCAAATTATCACCATAACTATACATATCATAATTATCGCAAAAGAGTTTCAATGACATAGAATCTCGTGTGCGCATCAAATTAACTCAATTAACGATTCGTCGAATTCGAACACATAAGTTATAAACACATAATAGATGTCTAATTAATTAATTAACAAATATAATTAGTTTCGTTAATTATTCATTGTTTCGATTAGACAACGTTGCTTCAAAATAACAGGTCGTAATATATGAAAACAACATGGATTTGATGTGAAATGCTCCTGATAAACGTTCATTCAGATCCCTTCTGAAATCAACGCCTATTAGCATCGAGCGACATTTGATTGGACCATTGAATACGCGAAGAGTCCGAGAAATATTTAATGCAGAATAATATTTTTCTCGATGAGAAAAATGAATCCAAAATAATGAGTCTCAAATACGAGTCAGATAATGAAGATATGTTACAATAATGAACATATCATGTGATGGAAACTCTACTGCACGCTCATCGCTCAAAAATCTTTGTTAATTATACAGCTATAAGCATCTTTGTTTAACTTCAAGCGTGTTAACCAAGTCATTTAATGGAGCAAGCGAAATTCAGCAGCGTTAACCAAATATCTAGCCGATGCAAGTCCTAACCAAACGTTTTGGTTGATTCAACCAAAATGTTTCCGAGAAGATAAAGATTGTATTTTTTCGTCGAATCCTTGATTTCTGGCCAAATAATGAACGGAATTGGTTGAACGGCCACGATGTTTTTTTTGGTAAAAAGTACATTGTTCGTAATAAAGGAATCTCCGTTACATAACTTGTAAAATGAGAGATTATGAAGTAGGTCCTCATACAAGAAATAATTCTTATATTACATATTTTTGCTAGGAGGATTCTACTTTGAACGAATAAAAATGTTACTGTTTACTTAAACAGTAACAGTTGCAACCAAATTTTCTTTAATAATATACTAAAACTTTTATGTTAACAGTCTTTATTATATTCACTTTTAAAGAAACAAATATTGGTTTTCTGAGGTTGAAGCTTCCGAAACATCGATAAAAGATTGGCGTTCTTTAAACATGTACCAATTTTAAAAACCTTTGCTAAATAAGAGAAAAAAATCGAATCCAAAGTAGAAACCTCCCGTAACATCGTTAAAACAGGATCTTCCCTTAGGAAGATATACCTTGACATTGTTGAAAATCATCTATCAAAGTGAAACAAACTAACAAAAATGGCACACGCAAAGTTCCAATACCAAACAACCGCCACCTATAGATTGCAAAAATGCAATCAGTCCTGCTTTTCCAGACGGAAAGATAGGCCCAATTCACGAATATCAACAATTACCGAAAAATTACAGACAAATTATATTACAGTCCAAGATGATCTGTATCTGCCGAGTCGCTAATATCACGGTGAAGTCTCTTTCCTGACTCAATTCCTGACAGATACTTTTCTTTAAGTTAGGAATCACTGAAATTGGACTATTTTAAAGAAACCCAATCGATTACACAGATCTCTCAGAAGAACTAGGATACTGGTAGATCCGACCAAATTTCGTTGAGAACTAACTTGAAATTTGTCTAGCAAGACACCGTTTAAATAAAGTCTTTCCTTTTTCCTACTAGATCTTCGTATATGACAACCAAATCGTTAATTTTCAAATACAATACACTGCGGAAAATAATGTGATAGATTGGGAGTGAAGACCATTGTGTTTGTATCAGTTTGTCTTCACTATCTAATTCCAACATTTTTATTGCTTCTGGTTCAGCGCACTATCTTCCCCAGTGTATAGTCTGGTTGTACATGTAAAACCTAAAGATAACGCCAATTTATTCAGTCAAAACATGTTCAAGGTAGTAGTTTTATAAAATGACTATCTCTGCGGATGAACCAAATGCCCATTCTGAGGAAGGACTTCTGAGCAAAAAGACAGACTTGGAGCCCCGAGAACGCTGAAGTTGCACTTCGTGTATTTATAATGCCAATTTTGTCACTACACCAAGAGAAATTCCATGCAGATTTAGCACTTATGTCATTTTTACACGAACTTTGTTGCTCACAACAAATTTTCATGTAAAATTAACAGAAATCATTCCATCTTGTGAGTACCCTAACAAAATATAAGTTGTCAGGAATTATTAGTAACACTAAGATAGGACATTTTCCAAATAAGTTAGGGAATTTCTTAATTAAAATCTGATGACTCATGTCGTTAAGAAAATTTATATTCAGGTTAGGAAATTTCCTAATTGAGTTTTTGGTTGATCTCGGGAGATTCCATAAGTGATCGGGAGAAACTCCCTAACTCACTTATGGAATTTTTTATTTCAGTTTTACTAATGATTCCTAATTTCTTATACTTTATTAGGAACTGACAAGGCATTTCTCTTTGTGCATTTTCGCTGATTTTAAATGACAGCTTCGAGCAATGGACCGAGAAGGTAAGAACACATTCTACCTACCAAGTAATGGTGAACTGGCCAAAAATGGACTTTACCAGGCCTGAATGGTGTGGTTTTAGTATGGTTTGGGGTTTAAGTGTGGGTGTACGTTACGTATTACTGGAAGTTCTCTATTAATACGTTTCCCACATTTCTTCCTTAGAAACATTAGTGTTATTATTACGATGATCAGTATTGTTATTACTATTATTATTCTTAGTGTTATTCAGTATATTTTGATATATTTCAATACATTCATCATTTTCGATATTGGTTTACATATTTAACACAGAACACTGAAAATGTATCCGTGTGTTAAAGCTGAAGATTGTATTCGTCCTTTCGTGATAAAATGATACGTAAAAATTGTATATTCCCTGATAACCACCTATAAATCATGTGTACTCTATCTCACTATATTTCGAAAAGTTCATGTATAGGGTTCACTTTAATTGTCGTCATTGAATCGTCCTAGAAAATCACATTCCATACTAAATCAACAGTCCCAATTATTTCAGGAGTGAAAATTTAAAACAGTTCTAAAACATTCGTATTAAATATTATTTCGAAAGCGAAAAGTTTTTTTGGATATATTTTCTACGTGATTCTGTATTCCTCTTCTAATTTTCAATTTTTTCCAAGCTGAAATGTTTATCAGAAATTCAGTAACAAAATATTTTTGGTACGTTGACTTAGTTTGGAACATTTCAATAAAATGGCTCGTTTCTTATACGTACGTTGAGGTAAATTTCATATCAAGTTACGATTTTCAAAAACTTAAAACTACTGTCTTTACCCTGAATTTGAGAACGTTTTTGATAGCTTCTTGTATCGACATTTATCAAAACACATAAAATTACATAACTTTTATTGAAAAATATCGAAATATAGTAAATCTGCTTTAACATGTTCTCGATTAAACGTATCGATTCTTACGACATTGAATGGCTGCGAAGCGCTTTGAGCACTTAGTGGGGTACACTTACGTGAGTAAAGTAAATTAATACAGAGTTTAAGAATTTTGTTATAAATGAATACAAGATGGGTTCTATCGTGAATATTTTCGTTAAAACGTTATTAAAATAAATTCGGATAGCACGAACACTTGATTATGACGATTTTTCTTCGTATACCTTTACTTTTGAGTTTCCGAAAATTTACTTTTTATTGCATAGTATATTATGCAACAAGTCAGTTACTCCCGAATTTGGTAAAATATTATATATACCAATATCTTTATCTCAGTCACTGATTATTAATGCCCTAGGGCTACAATACATCCTAATTAGCATCCTCCACTATTATTGATATATAAAACACTTCACTCAACTGAGGCGTACACTTCATTGTATACATATATAGGTTAGTCCCTAACTTACTACAGCCCTCGGGCTGTAATATTTATATTTTGAAAACCGCTAGACATAGTTTATATTCTAAAATATACTCGAATGTATTAAAATATTTCGGGCTACGTTAAAGTATATGAAACTATTGAAATATATAATCTATCGTTAAATTTTCATTAGTAGGTTTACTTTAGGCTTAATTATTGTTGACTGTTATGGTTATTGACAGTTATCTGCTATGTTGGGAGCAATCTGTCTACAATCTGTTAACTATAAGCACCTTTTGTTTTTCTCGATATATAAATCTCAAGAAAAAACGCAACACATTAGTACTCAAGGATTACTTGATACATTAAACAACATTTTTTTCAAACAACCCCAACAGCAATAATGGAATGTTTCGGACTATTTTAAATAAGGAATGTTTAAACAATGTTTTTCTGTTTAAATGTAATTGTATAGTAGTCATTTTTTTGCGATGATCATACCATACGATTACATACCGGATACCATGGCGTATTTTCGATGGTAATGTGGGTATCGGTTTCAATATAATGCCAATCCTGATCTTAATGATCGGTTAAAAAAATATGAACCTCCCTGTCTTAAAAAAAACTATTAGAAACCAGTAGGATTAATCTATTTGGACCTTTTCGGTTTTTATCGAAAACAGTTAAAATTGCTATAGATTCAAAAACAGTTGGAGAACCAATTGTTTAGAATGTATGTGTATTTGTAAAAATACTATCTATCAACTCCCATGTAGATCTTCTCTGTTTATTATTTATTTTATGATCTATTCGTTTCCAATAGATTTTTTCAACAGGGATACTAGACATATACGTTTCTGAGAAGAACATCTTTTTAAACCAGATAATAACAAGTCACTAAAAAACTGGCTGAGGCAGTAATTTCAATCATTCGCATATGTCCCTTGAACCTTAAAGGGCAAACCTCAAGTAAAACGTGGAAAACGAGCAGATTTCAGATATATTTACCAGTCAAATAACAAGTAACATAGTCTAAAAGTTTTGTATTTGTTTAAAATGAATTCTCATGTCTACAAATATTGCACCACGGAACCAAACATCGTTCCTTCAAAAATGAGGTTTCCCTTAAAACTTTGACGGAGAAACAATATTTGTACAGCTTATGTGCTCTGTTGGGTACTAATCAGTGAAATGCAAAAGCAAACGGAAGTAGTAAACAGTAAATAGCCTTCATCTGTCAAACAATCGTATCCGAAAAACCAGCTTTCCGCGATTTACGATGGTTTATAATCCGGCCATCAGTCCGGTAGCACCAGTGAGAACAAAACCGAATCCCTACTCTAACTCCCTCAAAACGCCTATCAAACGTTATTTGATTTCATAGATATCTGCTTCTTATAAATCGGTGCCGGGATTCTCGATAAGCTGGTCGATTCCGCTTTGGGGTCTTTCCGAGGATGGACCACGACTTGGGCCTCTGGACGGAATGCCACTGAACCGTTGCTGTCAACCCAGGCTTTCGTGAAGTCCATAACATCTTCCTGCACCACTTGGTCGTGTTTGCAGTCTTGGTTCCTAACGACCTTCTTGTCCCCTGGAAGGTGACCTACCTTGCCCATGATTTCTTCCAGAGGACCAACCACTTTTTGAGTCGCTAGGGACTTTTCGGTGGAAGCCGAAGGTTTGATCCTTCGGCCATTCTTGTCGTATTGCGGCAAATTGCTCAAATGCGGCAAACTCTTTCTGCCGCCATGTTTCAGCAAGAATTGGGGCGAAGCTTCTGTCGAGCCAGTCTGGGGGGAGAAGGTGTCTTTTCTGATTTTAGGTCGCTGCTTAGTTTGTCGTCCGTTCCAAGTGTTGCTGTTGCCGTAAGGCTTCGTAGTAGGTTTGGGGGGTTGGTTCGCACTGCCACCGGTAGATGGCGGTCTTCGCGCGACGCTGCGAGTAGTGCCATTCTTCTTGTGGGAACCGTGGTCGGGACTCGAGTGAGAATTTACGGAGCTACTGTTATTGCCGTTTGATACTCTGGATAAATTGCTGCCTTCCCGTATGATAGATGTCCCCCTCGTACAGTCCTTGATAATATCACAATTAGAGCATGTTCGGCGGAGTGGCACTGGAGAATCATTTATCATTCTGGTCTTGCGGAGGCCGGTCTCGATGCTTTCAGTGTCCACATATGCCCGTTCGTGACCAAATTTTATAGATTGTTCTGCAAAAAAGATCCATGTAATGGAGTATTTGCGAGAAGGCAAGAAGATTAAGGGGGAAAGTACAATTCTCAATAAGCAAACTGGAGAATAGAGAAAGAGAATAGGAAAAACATATTCTTTTTATCTAGTTCTAAGTTGGCAGATGATGACTTTGATGAAATTCAACAATAAACACAATTTAACTCCTAGTGGAATATTGATTTGACCTCTAGTCCATTTCCAAAATAGAAAACAAAACATTGCTATTGAATTTCACAAATGTCATCGATGTCTGTCTTGCAGTACAGTTTGAGAATCGTAAATTCTATTCTTGTGAATTCACTTTAATCAAAAACTTTTTACAGGGAAGGAAAAATAAAAAATGCCGATTTTTTCCGCTGAACCAAAAAGCTTCGTTAATTTTAGCATTTCGTGTGTTAATACCCTACACCGGTATTATACAGCGATCGTCTATATTTAAAAAAAATATGAGGTCGAGTTTGCACTCGTTCAGATCTTATAGCATAGTGTGGCATTTATTAGAGGAAGCTATGTACGCAAGAGATTAATACAAAATCAATGTGACCCTATGCAGTCTTTACTGAAACATGAGTGTATGTTCTGTAATATAATGAATACCTTGCATTCCTGCAATTAGGGGTGGTTGCAAAGCGCTTAAACTCTTGTAGCCTTCGTCAGAAACTTCGCTGCCATTATCCGAATGTTCATCGTCATCTGGATGAGGTAATTTCGTGAACTGAGAGCTCTGCTCCGATGATGACGATTCCTTCATCGCATCCGAAATACACGGATCGATACTGTCCGAATTGTCAATGTCTTTTGATTTATGCGTAGGCGATTGATATTTAGCTGAGTCCCTATTGTCTGAACTTTGTCTAGGCATTCTACTTTCGACACCGTAATACTTGCTACTAACGTCTACTAAGGGAGGTTCCGCTGACTTTTCTCCTTTATGATAATCAGTCTTTGATTCCTGGAATGGGTTAATTGATTTTCAAGCATTTACATTTATTAATCAAAATTCAAAATATTTATGTTCAGAGTTTACGATATGAAGTTATTTTATTTTATTTTACGAAATAAAGTTGTGTAGTTTATATTTGAATTAACGATTTTTTTCGAAATGCCTGTATTTGCTTTTGACAAAAAAATGATCACATTTGCAATACTAATTGATATTGATATTTGCGCTTCGACAATTAGTACCATTTATAATATGGTTCAAAATGGAACAATTTATATTAATTATGATATGAAAACAATAAAAAATAAATTTAATATACTGATACGAAAAAATCACTGTAAATATGTCAGCGTTATGGACACTTAATGGCAGCATTTTCTGAACATATAAACTGGTACAATGCGAATTATACCAGCTTCGAATTAAACGTGTTAGATATTTCAGAGCATTAGTTGCATTTTGTTAGCACTTGCAAGCATGATTCGTACATAATTTCTGCTCAAATTTTAGCAAAGTTTGAATTTTGCGTTTGTTACATTAAATAAGCCTATTTACAGCGTTTTACTAACATTAATATCTGCAGCATTAAAAAATTTGAACGTTTTTTTTAATTAAAATACATATTTTCTAAACTTTACTTCACTGATTTTTTAAAAATTTGTTTTATTTAATTTGAATCCTCATTGAACTTGAAAAATCATTTTACATGAAGATTTTAACAACGCTGATCTCGAGATTTGAACCCTCGCCCTTCACGTTATCTTCCGAAAAAATCTGACTTAAAATCCATTACAAAAACAAACTATATTAAATCGGAATTCAAGAAAATAAGTTTAAAACATGCCAATTGTCAATTAGTTGTAAGATAATATCTGCAGAAAACGACAACTATTTACCTGACAAGACTTCGGGTTGTCATGAAGTCTCACATCCTGCACTTTTTTCGTCGTATTCTCAATAGCACTTCGGGAAGAATTTTGTTTCGACTTTTCAAGTTTGACACATGGACTTCTAGGCCGACCGATCTTTTTTGTTGCTTGCGATTGTGACTTGAGTTTGATTGGGGAATCCTTCCTTTGCGGAGTGGGACTTCTGGATCGGTTTTCATTTGCGGTGAGATCGTCGCCGAGATATTTGCCGCTATTCACGCATTTGTGAGTTGGAGACGGAGAAAGGTTTTCACGAGATATACTGTTTTGCACTGAGAGCATTTGCTGGTTCTGAGGTTGGGTCGTTTCGGCGCAGGAACCGACGCTGGAAATAGAACTGTTTCGGGTCCTTGGTGGAGATCTGAACGAAAAAAAAGTTTCATATGGTTAATAATTCGCAATTTACATGTAAATTAGGGCGTATTTTATTTGCATTGTTGTATAAAATTATATTTTAGGTATTAATTGTAAATTAGTTTTAATGCTTGAATAAAGCATGTTCCTGGAAAAGGTGTTTATATCAATGTTGAGAAGATACATAGTAAAAAAACTGTAAGTGTGAGTGAAAAACGAAAAATTAAAATTAAATTAAATCAACATAAAAACGAAAAATTAAAATCAATTTTTTGTTTTTATTTATTCAAATAATAATTTTATGTCACAATTTTGTTATTTTTAAATAATACCGCCATCTGACGTTCCTTAAATGAATTAATATAAATGGTCACAACAATATTTCTTGCTTTCTTGCTTTCTTATAAAGTGTAAGTAGTTTGCATCATTTTTTCATGTCACTTTTATATTATTAACAATGTAGAAAATGAAATATATTATTTTTTGTAGCCTTGCACTGGACTACCCTAACCAAACTTACTCTAACCACATGAACGAGGAAGTCGTTTTGTTAGGTGTCAAGCAAGTTCAATGCATCGCAGGCGTAAGCAAAAGCACGCGCCCACTTTTTATTCACAACGCGGACTTCCGAACACTCAGTCGCAGGCAGATGGGAGGCTCGTTAAACAATGGACAGGTACAAATAAAATTCAGCGATGTGCTCTTTCCTGCGACGAATGTTATGAACCCACATTTTAAATGCTCGACACACTCAGAAAACATTTAGTAAAAATAAAATATAAAAAGATCAAATTCACTTAATACAAAAACTTAAGTAACTTAATAAAAAAAATTGGTAAAGTCAACCAAACATTTACTGAAATTAACCAAACTTTTGTTAATTCAACCAAACATTTGGTTCAAAAACTTTTTACAGCATTACTTGTCGCAGAAATATTTGACAATTTCAAAATTGTTGGGAAACATTTTTTGTAATGAGAGATGATTAAAAATGCATGATACCCTGTAAGAATAAATTGATATCACGGGCAGTGCAAATAGTATTTAATTTGTGCAAATCAGAACAGATTTCCTCTTTAAACCATTAATGGAATATCGGAAAATTCCAGCTACGATAGAAGCTATATTGAAACGTAATATTGAAAGATTGTAATGAAACTGTAATGAAACGAGTTTTCTTCTACATTAATAACTGTAATGGAAAAAATAAGATCGCGACAGTTTGAACAGCAACATAAAATGATATTACATTACGTAGTCCAAGCTTATGGAACTGACCTCTCATATAGAACTTGAGCTGTACCCAGATCGCAAGTGCTACCAGTTTTTTGAATCAACTTCGCGGAGATTGTAGATCGGTGAGCTGCAACACCAAAATGAAGAACAATGAAAAACAAATCAATCAATTTATTTAAATGTACTTCAGCACTTGTTTGAAACTGGTTATTATTTGATACATTTTTCATTTTCAAAAACACATATGTTACTAAATTATTTCACATGTCTATTTTGAAATACTGATTACAAACATTAATATTTCCATTTTGCTATAGTTTATTATTTAAATTATGATAATATTGGCAATCGTGGCAATTTACAACCAGTGTACATCCAATTTAAATCCAGTCATATTAAAATTAAGTGATTGATATAGTGCCACAGTATCCTGTTACTGTGCAATATGCCACGAATACCAATATGATCTGAACGTTGTGAAATTCGTACCGCAGTCAGTCTTTATATTAAAAAAACAAATCTTAGAGAAAAGCAAATCTGTCTAGAATAAAATTCAAGGTTACTGATTTGAATTAAGATTTTGAACTTAGGAATACTCACAATTTCTGCATCGACAAGGATCGTGCTTATCCAAGTAGTGACTGAGAGTATCCCAACCTCCTCCAACTCGTACCATTACGTGGCTTCTCAATATTCGAACGAAAATCAAAACTTTTGTGTCTCCGATTCTGTATTTTCCTTCCGACACGCGAATCATGGGAAATTGTGTGGGACAGCTGCATCTTTCCACCAATTCGCGAACCTGAAATCGCGCATTAAGGGCCTACCATCAGTCTAATCATATTTTCTAAATACATCGAGTAATTTTTGCTATAACATTAACTTGATTATTTAAAATGAGGTCAAGTAATTTTCGAGTTTCTATTCCAAAATGTTACAACACTACGAATTGTTAGAAGTCACACATTTTCATATATATTGTCTCTAGATGTTCAGTGTAAAACTCAACATTGTTGATCTGCAAAGCGACATATAGATTCATATTTCAGAGAGCATAATTTGTGTATCAATAGCACTATTTTCGATTTCGCATATAGCTCGAAGATTTGCCTAAACACTTTTTTGCATCGCTTTAAGGTGAAATACGACACTGGTCAGGAATCACCTTACAGCGTATTTGTCAACAAACGCGCTTCGGGTGTCCTTCGAAACTCATAAGGCGGGCAAATTTGAGTTACATGCGACTGAAAAATGCATGTAAGCATACATGAATTTGGTACTATAATCACTCTTCGAAATAAACAATTTTTCTTTAACAGTGCAGACATTGTTTTTCTATCAACGATCTGCTTTTAGGAAATCATATTTAGTTGGCATCTAAAAACACTACGAATGTAATATTAAATTTCGGTAACACCGTAGAAACTAGCGAAACTAACGAAACTAACAAAACTAACAAAACTAACAAAATTAACGAAACTAACAAAACTAACGAAACTAACAAAACTAACGAAATTAACAAAACTAACAAAACTAACGAAACTAACGAAACTAAAAAAACTAACAAAACTAATCTGCAGATTATAGCAACACATCTAACCTTCTCGATCAAAAGGATGCTTTGTAAATGAAAAAATGAAAAAAATTGTTCAATCTTCAGCTGCTCGTACCAAGAAGTTTCATTGGCCTTCCGATGCCAAGGTATAAAAACATCGCGCGCATAAAGACGCCAATATCCGCGCCGCGTGTGTACGTCTGTTTGACATAAGTGGCAATTCAATTAAGACTTTAGTGGTGCAAAAACCGCAACCAATGAGACCGCCGATGACTGGACGGATGGCGAAGGCAAATATTTTGATTATCCAGCGGCAAGCGCTGTATACGAAGAAGAAAAGCATCGCGGGTTCTCTCGCCTTGACACAAATTGTGAACGCAAGGCGGATTAATTTCGTGCGGTAATTGCATAACCGAACTGTGGTAGCGGATTCGTAATGCTGCGGGATCGTTTCAGCGCGACGCCGCGATCGGACCTAACCTCACTTTTCACCTGGCGGAGGGCGCTGTCGACGACGCCTTCGATGTTCCGAATGTCTTGTTATAGGAATCGGTTCTTTTGAACAAACATTTTTTTAATAAATTAACTAAAATAATAAGTAAATAAGTAAATAAATAAATAAATAAATAAATAAATAAATAAATAAATAAATAAATAAATAAATAAATAAATAAGTAAAT
>JABFPB010000200.1:0-49840 GCA_022817645.1 Ceratoteleas bidentatus
AATAAATAAATAAATAAATAAATAAATAAATAAATAAATAAATAAACAAATAAATGAACAAATAAATAAATAAATGAATAAATAAATAAATAAATAAATAGATAAATAAATAAATAAATAAGTAAATAAATAAATAAATAAGTACATAAATAAATAAATAAATAAATAAATACATTTTTTATTTGAAAGTGTAAAATAAAAAATAAATAATATCTTTGACTTGTTTAACATCAATATCAAACGAAGTAATATCGATTGCTTAGTAAGTAGGTGGATATGTTAATTAATAATATAGGTTAGAAAAATAAATATCGAAGAAAAATTTTTCTCACTGTGAGAAACCCGTCCAAGTAAGATTTGAGGTTAGTGACTGAGTGTGAATTACAGGCCGGCAATTAACATTACGACGAAATCGAACTACAATGCTCGGCTTTAAATTCACAGGTAACATCAATTGTCCAGGTGGCGCGACAGTCCCAAGAAAGTGAAACAAACACCGGAAAAAAAATCTGTTGGACCAACCAAAAAATCTGTCGGAATGACAGATTTTTCGAGTAAGGTTAAAAATGAAAATATGGTGACATCAGCTGTTGAAATTACATATTAGTATATGTAAGGTTTACATATACCAAGCTGTAGCCAAATTTCGATGATTAAAAGGTAGAAAACGTTACCGGAATTACTTTTTTCAATGTATGGAGCTATTTACATCAATAGAATTTGAAAATTCTTCAAAAAATGGTGGTAATATTATTTGAAAACAAATTGAACGTACCGTATTTTAAATCACAAATTCATTTCTGGGACCGGATTGAGCATATGAACCCTGATAGCCACGTTTACATAAACTTTATGTAAATCTAACACCGCATTGTGCATGTTTATTTATATAAATTCGTTTACATGCAAAAACATTGTTACTTACGAAAAAATAGGTAGAATGCGATTTGAATTTCAATGTTAATGATTTTACAATAGAGATTAATGCCCTTTAGTACACGAAGTAACATCAATTTGAGTGAAAACCCCGATTTCTATATTTGTTTTTAAATCTGTCATGGAAGGAAAGAGCTTATTATTACTTTCTGAGAGTAAAAACTTTTTTTTCTATTTGGTTTATACATGGATTTTATGCTAATATTCGTATAAAATTGAACATTTTAAATAAAATACAAGCTAACAAAAATACTTTAAGTACATTTTATTGCTAAACAGTGAAAAAATTGATCCTTGTATACGATTTATGTAAATAATGCAGCCCATAACGGAGTTACATTTATGAAAACTTTATGTAAATCGTTTACATAAACGTTGATTATCAGGGAACGAAGAACGATAGCATAATTTTGTTTCGCCTTATGTCAAGTTAACATGTTGTATTTCACTAAATAACGTTTGATCATGTTTATTATAATACATTGATAGATACATTGTAAATTCACATTTTGACATCGAAACCTGTCAATGCAATTCTAACATTTTACATGTCAAACTTACATATACGCAGTGTAAGAACAACTTATTGATTCCAACATATTTTTATATGTTAGTTTAACATATGTTTTTTTCCAGTGAAGAAAACTAGATTGCTTAGGCTTGGTTTTCGGAATCTTTTATTAACAAACTTAGTTTCTGTCTTTTTGGTTCCATCATATTTGCTCCTCCTCCCCATCGTCAACATTTTTGTCATTCTTTTTAATAATCATCAGACTGGGTGACTAATTCATCTGGAGAGCGCTCTTTGCTTGCAAAGAATGCAGCGGCGCGTCGAGGAAACGATTCCCAAAATTTTTATTTTAGTTCGACTCGTAAAAAATTGTATTTTGACATATTTCTTACAGTTTTTTATCATTTTAGAGGAGGCTTTTAATTTTTTATAGTGATTGGGGAGTTTTTCTTCGACGCGTCAATGTCATGGCCCACGCGACTTGAGCGCCTCCGATGAAACGCAGTCGGCACTGGAATGAGATTGAAAAAATATATGTACGAATATGTATGCACGTAAGTATAATGTACACAAATGTTCGCCACGGGTCGGCCCCGTAAAGTGAAGGGCGCATCTAATCAAACTTCCCTTTTTTCTCTAGGAAAATGGTATACAATTTGGTCTTTCAATTGCCAAATGTCCCAAAATAAATTGATTTAGTGATGTGGTTATCATAGTCCTCTTGTTGAAAGAAACATTTTGATTGAGTGGCATTTGTTTTGCTTAAAGATCAATTCCGTTTGGGACAAGTGGAATTCAGGATTCCATACATTAGGAGGAGTATTGTTTGCGAAACGTTTGGTTTGTGAGTTAGATTAGCACTTGGGCTAATCTTGAAATTATTTTGGAATTCGTAAGGCATTCGAAGTGGCAGTTTCGAGACGCGCAACCGCTAAAAAAGTCACTAAATGTCACAAACGCGTGGGTCCAAAAACTGCTCCACAAAAATGTGTAAACCGGTTCTTAAAATAGTGCAAATCGTTCGTGAAATTCACTGGGTGATCAGGCAACGCGAGATAGTAGGTTCTGATTTTTTTAGGGGGAAGGGGTTAAACATTTTTTCCATTTTACACCGACCAATTGACATTGATTATTTAAATGTCGGTTCTTTAGTTTATAATTATTAATATAGTAATTATTAAAATTACTTAAAGTATGTTGAATAAAATATGTCGAGTTTAGCCAACCAAATTTGAGCTGCAACCTACTGCAATATAAAATTCATCAAACTTGACCATACCCCGAACAGAACCGAAAGTTCAATAAAAGTGTGGCGAATGTTTAGTTCAACGTTATCTACAGGTGTAACGATCTAAACGGTGTATAAACGTTCAGGGAAACAACTAATGTCATGTTATGGGAGGTTCTCTAAACGTTTGTGAAAACATATTCTGGGATATATCAACAAAAAGACTTGAGTTCGATTCCGAGTAATATCTTTTTTTTAATAGAGTAACCATTTCCAAACGTTCTATAAACGTCCAGGAAACCTTTCGATAATTTAAAAAATTATTCAAAATAATAAATTATTGGAACGTTCATCAAAAGTTTAGCGATGTTGAGACTACGTTTCAAGAAACGTTTAGAGAACCTCCCACAGTCGGACAATATTCGTTCCTTGAATATTTATACACAGTTTGGAACGTTTAAAAAGTCTGTAGACAACGTTCATCTAAACGTTCGCCGAATGTTTTATGAACTTTCGGCTCTGTTGGATTCCCCAATTTCATTCGACGTCTGAAAATGTTCATTTCATACAATCAAAATATGAGATTATTTTTTTAGTTGTCTTAAATTACTCTGACAGTTGTGATTCTGAACGATTCTTTAAAAATATATAAAGTTTATCACGACAAATTACCTTTGCCGCTCGAAATTTGCAGAAATGCACCTATTTTTTGCAATCGATTAATCGTATCTGACGACTAACCAGAAATTATCGCAGGCACGTCTTTATTTCTTGCAAACGCTCGCCGAAATGAACATGTTGCTAAAAGTCGTAATATAAAATTCAAATTGAATTCCGCGCGCAGGGCTAAGAGTTTCATCATAGTTAAGTCATCTAGAACACCGAGAGAAATTTCTTGGGAAAAATGTGACAAAACGCATTTTGCTTTCTTTACTAGAGTTTTTGTATCTATTACAATAATTCCAATCAAAACTCCGGAATTATTTATCTAAAGTTTTTGGTAACAGTTACAAACACTTTAGTAAACAAGGCAAAATTTTACAATTTATAAATCTCGCACATGTAATGAAGAGCTTCTCCCCGTGTAAAACTTTCAGTAATCGAATCTGCCCTGGTCGTAGTAACTCACTTCCGCCGGAAGTGTCCTCGTTTGTGAGGCTAAACATCATTTAGCCTCACAAACAAACAAATCCCTTTAATCGCACCTCAACGACGCGCAATGGTCTGGTTTCGCCTCAAAGCGGAATCTGGCAACGCGCCCGCCAATTGACCGTCGCGCGTTTGAGTCCATGCCGATATTTACAAAGATCGTCGACTTTTGTTCTCGGAGACAGGATATTATTGGAGCAGCTTTTTGGCAATCTATACGGAAAAAAGTTTGGTGCAGTAGCTACCTCTGCCGGTGCAGCAGCTACTCCAAACACCAGTACAGTCCCTGCCCATTCGACTGGTGCAACCGCTGCACCAAACTGGAGCAGACGATACCCCATAAGTCGCGCATATGCTGCACGCGTCCTAATGATTAGATTCTGTGTTGCAGCCGTTGCACCACACTGGCGCACCGACTGACCCAGTGTGGCGCAGCGGCTGCTCCAGTCGACAAGATTGACAGATATCCTCTAGTTGGGTTAGCCTCTTCACCAATTTTTTTCCGTGTAACACAGATCGCCCGATCAACTTGTATTACACACTGAGAAAATGATATTGTACAACATGCATTGTATCAATTTCATATTGTAATGGATACAATATTAATCTTAAGGTTACTATGTACATTGTAATGTTACGATGTACATAGTCGCAGTCGATAATGTAGAGCACGCTGCGAAGCGAGTGTCAATCACGGCTTGTTTAGAATACAGGTTAGGTTCTGCAATATCGGCCACAACAGTATTATGTACATTGTAATATTACACCATGTACATTGTAATACCGTACAATTTCCATTGTATTCTTTACAATATTATTGTGTCCCCTGTTACTATATGATATTGTAAATGTTACAATGTACATACTATCCGTTACAATATCGTTTTCTCAGTGTGGTATTGAAATAAATTTGGAAGCACTTGATTTCGTAAGGTATTCAAACCGTTTTCCAAATTGTTTGACATCGCCGATTATCCAAAGCAATTCACGATAACTGCTGCGGCGAAATAACCGTCGGACATATTCGTGATGGGTCGACGCTATTTTTCGTCACTGCGGCGTTCGATATTCTTCACGTGGAATCTCGGCGGCGAACGAAATCGCGCGCACTCCCACGAAATATAAGGACAGCGGTACCAGCGCGGAAACAAGCGTGTCGATCCCGCCGCAAAATCTACGGATAAACAGATATATTTCGCTGTCGCCCGGGCACCATCGCAACAAATAACTTGATTCGTCGATCGCAACAAATAACCCGCGCGCGAACGAGCGATGATAAATTATGCGCGGTCATTTTCCAGACCGCAACTTTTTATCAGCTCCTACTCGACAATTCGCTGTTACAAGCGGGCCAATAAATCGCTCGCAAAATCGAGTATCGAACGGATGGCTTCATCGGCGGTCATTGCCTCGGCGTATCAGGCGCGGTATAAAATATAAGTCGAAATTGAAATCAAACACAAGTTACAACGTAAACCGGGCCACTACGTCTGACACATTGCCGTGGCTCCGACATTATATCGACAGTTGTCACGATTATGGGTAACGCGATCGGGTCATTCGGTCGCGTGATGTATCTCGCCGCCTGGTAACATAAACTGCGACCAATTTGTCCCAATCGTCGACTGTCTCTCTCCCGTTTATCGGCAACGTCGGCCAATCAACAGCCGTTATTCCCCATTTTTTCCATCAATCGCGTCACTTAAAGCGAATTACGACTGTTTCTTTAACGTCGCAAATGGTTATCGAATCCCATGAAATGGCAACTGCAAGTGCATTGTCAGAAAACGACCCTCCGGAAAACTCGCGGCAGTTGTCTACGTGCAGTCGCTTGACCGTCAAAACGCTCCTTTTCCCGCTTTCGGAACGTGTTTGTGCATTTTGCAATACACGTAAAAGCCCGGCTTTGCAAACGTCCGCGACACTTTTCCAGGGGAATGTATATACGTTTTGTCAGACGACGTGATTTAAGCGCGAAACATTTTTACGCAAGTCGTGTCTTCAATTCGAGTGTCTTTTGGTAATTTGAGATACCTAATTGTCCCGTAGCTTGACGATAAATAAATTCGTTGAAGCAAAGTGGAAAAATGGTTCGAAGTATCGGGAATGTCGATGGGCCATAAATCTGATCTTGAAGAACGAAATTGTATACCGAAATGGTATTATATGTGGAGCCGCGGTGCATAAAGCGCGAAAAAATGTCCATGCCGACGAACAAATCCGCAATATACCATAAAACCGGGGCGCCGGGTCGCGGAATCGCGCGGGAAAATTACAAATAGAAACAAAGTGGAAAAAATGGACTCCCGGTATCAGCAGTTTTCTTGTTTCCCGCAAGTTAAAAAGGGTGTAGAGTCATCGGGGCGAAGAAATTTCAGCTATTTCGTAATTTACGAGCGCGCCGGACGCTGCCGAGCGATTGGCTTTTGGTTTTGTAGGTCGTGTCGAAAAATTCGAACGGGTTTACCGACGTCCGGAGAGCGCCACCCCGTGGGCTCTCGCGACCGGATACGCCGGGCATCGGCGAATTATTGGCACGCTAGTAGGCGACCAAAAAGGAGATTTCCACTTTGTACTTCTGCAAATTGATCTCACGCGCTATCCAATTTAAGCGCCGCGCTGCGATTTATTTCGCCGCACAACACTTTTATGAATAATACACGCCATTTATTACCACTCGTTTCCTTAATAAAGACCTCGGCTTACGACAAAACATTTTAGGCCACTGTGATTCTGTCCTCGCCATTAACGTTGTTTAATTATTCAGCTGCGGAATTTATCGCCGCGTTCTTTACGACAATTGCTGCGATAAAATGTATAATTTATAGGAAAATTGCTTTTTGCACATGTTTATTGTGCGTTGGCAAAAGTGAAAACGTTTCAGTTATGCTCTGGAAACGAGAATGTGTCATGTGTTAGTTTTTTATCACTTTTTAAATTTAGTGGTTTCCAAAATTTAATACGATGTTCACGTTATTATCCTTCAAACTATGATTTCGTAGGCATTTACCTGGAAGCATTTTCTGTTTTTATTGCCGATGATCAAATTATATCATAATCAAAATATAACTCGAAAGCATCGAGAGATAAGACCGATTCGCGTAATACAATTTATTTTATCGCATATTACAAACTAGGCTAGACATACTTACTCCCTAAGTATGTCATTTTATCTTCTTTTCGAGAGCAAAAAGAAGTATCACTTGTACAGATATTACCAACTTTTTCCCGGTCTGCGTCTTTGCCCGAACTTTTAATTATAATAAATTTAAACTTTAGTTGACTCGTATAACATTAATTTAATTTATGCAACTTATTAACTTCGCTTGACTTTGTTTTTCCACTATAAGGAATAATTCCGGCAAAGTTGAATTAATTCCAACTCCGCGAGGATACCGCTCTAATATGGAATTTCCAGCGATTCGAACCATTCGGTGGAAGTAAACTTGCTATTTCCAAATCCTTCGTACCGCACTAAAGTTTTCATTTCGCCGTTTTTCAACATTCAATCGCCGACTTTTATTTATGGACAATAAAAAAGCGTCACGTAAGCGGGATATCGCGGAAAAAGTGTTTCGCGAACGAGATGCAAAGTCGCGCGAAACTTCGCCCGATGATTTTCGGCAAACACGTGTACCCGGTTACACGATTCACGTCGCATTCGCCGTGATCCCAGGAAATCAACGGCGGACGCTCGCGACAAACATATTCTGTTTATGATAAAACGGGAAATTGGTTTCGCACAATGTTGAGCTTTAATCCAAGCGTGAACGACGTTCCGATAAACCCAACTTTGGATTTCGCGCGTAGGCTTAGGCGGAATCTACACAATACCGTCGGTATATTAAGTTAGCGCTCTCAGACGTCCTGAATTCGAATACATTCCGCGCGTTCTATCGCCGTCACAGGACGATGAAAACACGCACTGCGCCGTTGCAAAATATTTCCAACCGGTGCAATGCGAGCTTTAGGAGCATCAAATTTAATAAGAACCGGGGATAAGTTACAAGATACGTGCACCCCTAAAAGACGCTTCATCGAATTTCAGTTTCTTTTTGTTTTCGATTTATTTCGACGCTGAAAAGATTCCTTATCAAAGTGAATAGTTGACAACAGCCGAATCAAATTAAATTTACCCAACGAAATGTATTATTTTCTTTCGGCAAAAAGTAAATCAAGGTTGCACTATATGAAGTAAGGATCCGAAATATGAGATGGGGATTGCAGCTAATCTCACGGCGAAATGACGTCAATGAAGCAATGTTTTAACCTCGAGTCATAATTTATTAAATATTTTTACATATCTTATTTGCGTATCATATAACAAATCGATAATATTGTTCTTAGTCAGTAGTTAAAAAACAAGCTGCCGAAATTGGACCCCTGCTTTTTGTAGGCTGTTCTTGCAAATGCCCAATCCGCAGTTCTAATTAACAACTCGCCGTTTGCAAATCAATCAAAATCAACGATCGCTTCGAGGTCCAATTTAGGGAACAAATTACCTCAATTGAGCCGGTCGCCAAACGTATGTACAGTGAGTCAAAACAAACACGATCAACGTACGGTTAAAATTCTACAATCGCGGTCGGCTCGATTGAAATAACCCGCGACGAATGTACCCACAACCCTTGACTTCACAATACAATTGTACGAAAAAGTACACTTGACATTTATACTTTACATATCTGAAGGTATATGGTGACATACAAAAAGTCGTGTACGGCACAAGAGGAACTATCCATACAACTTCTACGTCAACTGTGAAAGTGCTATTGCTTCGTACGCTTGGCATTCGAAACGGAAATAGTAACAATGAGCGCAGGTGTCGCTGGAATTTTCGCTTACCGAACGGTCAACGAGACCCGATCGCTTCGATGTTCATTTCAAGTTTTTAGACACTCTTTTCACTCAATAATAAAACATGATTGGTTCACCCTTGATAAGCCTTCATCAGTGTACTATTGTGGTCTTTATTCAATTTATTGTGTGTTTATTCAAATTATTTTATTAATACAGGTATTGTTCATATTACACTCTTAAATTCTCTACCGTCATCTATTTTTTTTGAGGGTCCCATGTTAGATGTAACGTCAGACATTCTGTTCATTATGGTCAAAGTCACAGCAATGAAAGGTTGAATGTACCAAAATGTGTTTAAAAATTTGTCATAATTGTCAGAACTGTAACTTTTTCATTGTTTCATATAAAGTATAAACTTAGTTAATACTTTTCTTCGTTTGAAGTTGCAAACAGCCAAAAGACAAGATGTAGGTCATCTAGAACTCGCATGGTCCATTTGAACAAAATATAGCGTACCATGAGTTTCGGACTTTAAAATTATATACTGTCCCATTACACCAAGCTCTGAATGTTTTTATGATACTCCGATGAAGGTCTACCACGTTTTATCGACACTATCGCTGAAAAATTGCAGACATTCTTCATTCACACCTTGGATGTTCGAAACGCTCGGCTCGAGCAGAGACCGTCGAATTCCCCGTGAATACAATAATCTAGACTGAAAAACTATAAGTCGCTCTGATGAACAAGTCGTATAAGAGTTAAACGTTCCCCAGAGGAATAATATTTGTCGTCGAATTCAATTTAAATGTGAACAATGCCGATGCTATGACAGCGACTTGTCCTACCTATCGCCTCGTCACTCGTGTTTAAGATAATAACGGAGAACTGCGTATGTACATACAAAAATATATATATGTATATATGTATATAAGTATATGTTTACGTTTATATGTATATGTATACGAATTCGTGTTAATTTATCCGTTCGGTAATTCACCCATACGGTCCTGCCTAGGCGTAAGTCCAAAATCGTCTGCTCAATTTCGTTTGATACGTTTTCGCACATCACAATGCGGTAGCACTCGTAATTCAATGCCGCCTCGGATCAATCATGATTGGGAAATATTGGATGTTGAAAGTGCCAGTTTTTTCCTGCTCGTGAGGGGCATTTTTCATTTCGTCAAGCGTATGGAAGCAAATTTATCTTGATGCCGCGGCAAATGTATTGGAAAAGTATATGCTTTCGCGCGGTAATTTCCATTCACGCGGATTGTTGCGATTCCCACGTTTTAATTCGTCAAACAAACAGGTAAACAAACGCGGCTCCGCTCGCGAGCATATTTTGATTTTCAAGTGTGATGTAGCGTGCACCTCTGTCGGCGAGTTACACGGAGATGTAGACATTTTATCCAAAAACATTTTATCCAAAAACATTTTATCCAAAAAACAATTTATCCAACAGACAATTTATCGAAACGATATTTTATACAAAAGTCATTTTATCCAAAAGTCAGTGTATCTAGACGGATGTTATATCCACACGGACATTTTATCCAAATGATATTTTATCCAGACGGATAATTTATCCGAAAGACAATTTGTCCAAAAGACATTTTATCCAAAAGACAATTTATCCAAAAGACAATTTATCCAAAAGACAATTTATCCAAAAGATTCCTTTTGGAAAAAACGTCCGCCTGAATTAAATGTCCGCCTGGAAAGAATATCTTTTGAGAAAAGTGTCTTTGGATAAAATGTCCGTCTGGAAAGAAATTCGTTTGGATAAAGTATTATTTGGATAAAATGTCCGTCTGGATAAATTGACTTTTGGATAAAATGTCTTTTGGATAAAATGTCCGTCTGGTTAAATGTCCATGTGGATAAATCTTCCGTTTGAATAAAATGTCTTTTGGATAAAAAGTCTACCTCTCGTTATATGCACATTCCGCGTTGCATTCAGCTCGTACACTGATTTCGTCTATGTATACACGTGTGCCTTAATCTGCGAAAATATAAGGCAAGTATAGTCTTGTCTTACCGTCATGTGGAACAACTGCTACAAAAAATAATTCTATACAATTCCCTTTCCCGTGGATAAAAACGTTTTACCGAACGGCGCTGGATAATTCGTTTCCATATAAATTTAAATTCTTCGACGTTTTTTGCACTTGACTCGGGACGAAGATTTGCGAGACAATTTATCACGAGAGACTGTATCATTTTTTCGCCGGCGAGATCGGGCTCGCTCGGGGTCTTTTGTTTCGAACAAGTGTTTTCCGCGAGCCCGAGTTTTTAGCGCGGTCCACGCCCTCGCTTTTTCCACTAGTACCGCTCGATGATATTTTATGATTATTTCTGTTATCCAGCCTGGCAGACACCGTCACGAATCACCCGAGCCAAGTGCAAAAGTTCGCAAAAATCGCGCGACGAGTTAATCATCGAACGAATTTAGACGGTGCGTACGTTTACTTGTTAACTTTAATTGATTTATCTCGACCCCCTTTTTCACGCGGCCGACGAAAAAACGCGCGCTTCTTATGACTTCGGCTAATAATATATACATGTACGAAAAACTTTCGCCCCAAGTAATATAATGAATTCCCGCGCAAACGAGCAATTTTAATTTTCTTTTATGCGGAAACTTTGTTCGTAATTTATGTGCCCAATTTATGTTGTCCTCAATGTTTGGTGGACAATTTAATAACGCGTCGTCGATTACGAATGGTCTGCTGAAGTGTTATCGTTCGCGACTGGGTGCGAAGAATGACGTTTGATTTGCTCACCGCCCGAACTTACGTTGATATGTTCCTCTGCTTTTCAACCGACGACTCAACAAAATGTGCGCGGCGTAAACGGAAGTTGACCGATGAATTGTATTGCACTTGTGTCGCTACGAAGCAGAGCAGCGTGTAACTGGAACGCTTCGTGGCAAGCAGCTTTCGTTGGTTGATCACGTAAATAAAAGTGTTACGAAAGACGAAGTAACTTTTCGGAGGAGTGGCAAAAACGAGGGCGAAAATGGGTGGGGCACAATGTATGAACGACTTCGTTGGTTTCACGTAGTTCCAACGACAACAGATTCGCTATGTACACGTATCCAATTTCGGAGCGAAATCAATTTCAATCGGGTTAGCGTTCGCTTCCACTCAGGCAGCACATTTTGTTTTACATGAGTACAGTGTTTGTTACATATATACATTCATAATTTTTGGCATCTTATTTCCGGTGCGATTTGCATTCGCGCGACAGTCGCAATAATCGGATTCCATTTCCTGGGCGGCGTTTGGCCGATCGAAAGCTGCGTCGAAACAAAAAAAAGAGAAAAAACGATAATTCCGAGTGACCAAAAATTATTCATGCGCACTCACGAACATGCGGCATGAGTCCCGGGGAAAGGCGGCCTTTAACGTCGACGTGTAAACAGGGCTCGCGTTAATCGAATCTGTCGGAATTAAGTGGCAAACGAAAATTCAGCGGATCAACTTTTGATCGCGTCAAATGATTCTTAATTGCCTTCGAATAAATTTGCTCAAGTTCGCAGGCTCTTTGTTTTCACCAATTTACATCGTATTCATGTCGGGTTAATATTGATCGTTTGATCTCAACGCAACTTTTCGGCCGGTCTCGCGAAACCAACCCAGGCAAAAATGAACATATATGAACCATGTATGGTAGATAAAACACATACCATCATATATGACATATATGACATAGACAAAGTCCACATATGACATGGCACATATATGTCAATTGGACATATATGTGTGGAATGCTAAACGTAAACCTGGCATATATGGACATATGTGGGCATTTGCAGCATGTATTGTAGATAAAACATATCAACATATATGTGTTACATATATGGACGACATAACGTCCATATATGTAAATATATGTTTGCTATACATGGCCATATATTATTTTTACCTGGGAAGAAAATTCACAATTTAGAAAGGGTGTCTTGCTCGTCGCACATACTATCGACACGTATACCAGCCTGTGTGCGAAACAAAACGACATCGATAGACGATTGGCCGTAACTCGGCGATAACAACGCGGATCCTTGAAATTCCCGTGCACTACAATCACGTAACTTTGTACATAAACTTTATTAAGGTAAAATGCGCGACAAATCGCTGTGACATTCCATTCACGGCGATTCAATTGGAACTTAACAAAAGGTCGCAAAGCAATTAGAAAGCTATCCCCAAAATGTTATCACAGTTGGAAAAATATTTGGCGTATCAAAGGGAACTAAGTGGCGATTAATTATCGACGAGCGAACGTAAATTCAAAGGGCGAAGAACCGATTCTTACGCCTTTTGACATTGGTTTGATGTTTCCCGATTTTTGTGCTTTTCAAAAAGGTATCCCTTTGGTAAAAAACAGACGTTACATTAAACAATGGCAATAATGCATTTCAGTGTTTTACGAAATGATTTTAATCGATTAAATCATTTCTTCTATTATAATTTAGAATTGATGTGGAACTTTTTTCATGTCTGTATATTCGTATGTTTTATTTACAATTATACAGGAATGTTATAATTCAGATACACTTCTGTATAGCACTTAAAAACGGTTCAGTTAAATCCCTTTTTTTCAAGTACGAATTCCTCGTCAACTGAAGTATCAAACTTTAGTTTTGCAAGAGATTCCCAATACAATCTTTGCCAGATTGAACAAAAATGTCTCATTTTTTTCACATGAGAAAAAAATGAGACATTTTTGTCTCATTTCTTTTTCATCGCGTCATTTTGTCTCATCGCGTATGCTTCCCGAGTTAACATTTATGTGACTCACGAGGCACCCGGGTATCTACTGCATTTTCAATTTCATTTTTTTCGGTTTCTGAAATCTAAACTTTATTAAATATAGTTTGTCTTTGACGAATAAGTTTTCATAAATAATAAACCACTATCTTATTTTGTTCATGTGCAAATAATAAACAAAGCTTTTACATCCTTTCATGATGTAAAAGTGGAATTTTTCTTCAGTCACATAAAGGTTAAACATTAATAGTTCAAAGTTTAATACCTCGGCTGGGAGAATTAAATTTTACGAAATTGCACGATATAATTAACATTTTTCAAAAATAGAACGAAAGTTTTAAGGAAACAATTTTACCGTAGGGATACCTTAAAAATGGCCGACTGATAATCCGGAATGCGTTTAACGAATGTTCGGGTTTAAAGAAGAGCTTCGCAGGAACTGGCAGGAACGTGGCACACGTGTGCTTCGGATACGTTTTGCGGTGTCGTGCTATTAGCGCGATTAATCCGATGAATCTGAACGATTCGCTCAGGTACGTACAGTTCTGAGCGAGCGGTTTGCGTGGCCCTCCCACTGCGCGAAGATCGTCAGCTTTTCAATTGCTTCGACTGAAATCCTGCAACACAACATAAAGCATCGATTCAGTTGCGGTGTACGTAGAGTAGAATATTCAAGAGATTAGAATGTAAGTTGTTAAAGCTATTTTTGAGTATTTTCGACTGAAACGAAGTAAAAGTCACACTGTTTTTGACGTTTATAAAATTTTGAGTTCAAAAGCTGAACATAGATATTGAACAAATATTTTCCGTAGGATATACTATTCAAACATTGAAATGATGTAATAAAACTGTTACACCACTTTTAGAGTGTTATGACCCAAGCTTTATCCAGATTGATTTTTTTCACGCGGGCTATGAAGAATTGTTTTCATATTGAATTTAAGATTGATTTCATCGAGGCGAAAAAGCTATTCCATGCACGTGAATCTTTTTCGTGAACATTGGTTTGCTACGGCATAATTCTAGTAAAATGTAAAGGTCTTAGAAAAATAATACATTATGCAATAAGGGCATCTACATCATAGTTGAAATACGGAGATGTTGTTCTTATCTAAAGTGATTCTGATATTAAAATTATGGCAATATTATGGAAAAAATGTGTAATTGGGGTTATTAAAAATAATCTTATAATTAGTCATCTAATCTTTCAAAATGTAAATTACTTGCATTAATTTGTATACTATTAAATTAATTGCAGAATTAGTGCAGATTTAAGGAAAACTAATTAAAACATGGTGATAGCAACTGAATTATTTATTCCACTAGTTTCACTAAGCTAACTAAATATTTGATGAACAAAATAATTCAAGGAAACTATTCGCTCAATTTTAATTCCAGAAGTTCGCTCGTCTAATCAAAGTTGTGTTTAGACGGCGTTATTTAAAATACAGGCTTCTCGTAACAGTTTCCATGATGCGTGGCGTAAGCGTGTTTTGATGATGAGAATGATGTGATTTACAGTAGCCATTTCGATGAAATATGAGATTTCGTACACGCAGGGAATTACCCGACTTAAATCAAATAAATACATTTGTTCAAATTTATTCGGTTGTTTTTACCAAATCATTTTGATGATTCTAAATGCTGCGCATGAGCAATACCGACACCTAACCTTAAAACTAAAATGTGTATCTCCTTCTAATTCATTGCACAGAAAAGGACAAACGAACATTTGGTTAAACGAAGCAAATTCTTTTGTTGACCAAATAATAACAAAATTATTATTTTGTTGTATATATATACAATAACTCAATATTTCCCTGCGTGAATTAAGCGAGCTAAAATATTTATTAACTTCACGTGCATAACGACAGGCTGAATGTAAATGGCAGCGTTAATAATTTAAATATATTTATTTTAGATAATTTTAACTAGGACAAATATACATAATTAACTTTTAGTTATTTTTTATTATTACATACGATACTACATTATTCGATCGCGTAAATAAACATTGTTAGGAGAATACAATTAAATTTACAATTATAAAATTATATTCTGAAATGAAGCATTACTTGCCCAGACCTAAATATGGACCCATATCTGATCCATACATGATTTTTGTATAAGCCATACCTGATTCATCTATTCACCCACATCTGACCTATATGCGGACCCATATCTGATCCACATATCTATGGCTCAGGTACTCCCATATATAGTTTACATGTGGGTCAATACATCTACATACGGTGCTTACTTCTTTCAGTTTAATCATACCGTATGCTTACAAACAAGGGTACGTTTGTACCTAAGATATTTTTTTTCAGGGTACCAGTTTGTTAGGTCACATGGGTCCATCAAAATGTTTCATGTCAAATTTATTAAATGTGTAATGCCTGGTTGAATGATTTATTCGACCAACTGTCGCATGATTAAATTGCATATTTCTGTAGATGAAAATTTTCAAAATTAATGACGAACTGATGTAATTGCAATGAAACGTTCGTTTCCGACGGAATTTTAATGCATAAGAAGGCAGCGGAAAAAGAGGTCGCGTTTAAATTGACAGGAAAATGCAATTCCGAAGCAGTTTGTAATAGCAGTTCGAGGGAGGAAAAAGTGCGTTTGTAGGCATCGTGCCGTTTGTTATATCGGTGCGAAATGAAAATAAATTTCTCACGTGTTGCGAGAAAAAGTGCGGAAGTGCGCCGGGACACCGCAGTATAATAGATATTTACATTCTGCGGTACGCAAAATACGGGCGCCGCACTCGTAGTGTCATCGGCTATCGGTATTATTTTATCTTTCGCGCCGGAAATAGAACGTAGCTGCACGCTGGTTATTCGCCGATACAATGAATAAATGCAACTGCACACGTCGTATTATTTTCCACGCGAGATATTAGACGTGTTAGCGAAAAACTCGGTTCCGCTCTCCCGACCGAGTCTTTCGGCACTTTTATCGGGCTTTATGATTTCGTATATTTTATTTCTATCTTCCATTTATAGACGCGGCTTCATTAAAAAAACAATCCAATTATCTGAATTCCGCTACCGAAAAGCAAAATTGTAATTCGAAAAATCTGAATTTCAGTAGGCGGAAATGTAGTTACGCGGTTTTGACGAGGATTTTTGATAACGACATGTTTATTAAAAATATCCGGCCGCATGGATGACAGATATTATTGAAGTGAGTTCGAAATCGATGAAAAACCAGACTTTATTTTTTGGGGGCCTTTTGATGTTTGGAATAATAAATATTGGATTCGAATTAGCATCAACATATTTAGTTGCAGTAGTTCGCTACGAGAATAATGTCTATATTATGACATTTTCGTTATATGACACGCAAAACGGTTCGATATCTACAAAGCGCGTTAAATAGGTCACCCATTCGTCCGATAATTGGAAAAAGTGTTTTGAATAACGCCGTAATTGACGAGACCGTTTCGTTTATATAATAATGTTTTATTTATTTTCATCTTTTAATGACGAACGAGCATGCGGGGCTGGAAATAAATTAATACACTCTTAGAAGAGCCCAATTGCCTCAACCAGGAATCTTGTTACCTCATTCGGAATCTTCTTGTCATAAAAGGAATCCTCTTGTGGAAAGTAGATTCCGGTTAAAGCAATCGGATTTTGTAATATATTTCTTAGAGTGTATCTTTTGCATCCACGATGCTCGACATTTACGTATAAAAAGTGTCATGAAATGATAACTGAAATATTAAGCCAATTATTGGATAACTATGTCGAATAATAACTAGTGAAAGTAATCTCAATTTTGTTTAATCAGATCCAATTTTTTATGCTGAATATGGGATATCAAATGTTACATTTCATTCTATATTACGAATTATTTTCCCGGAAAAGTTATTACCTCGTCTAATTAACAAAAACGGAAATGATTGGTCCCTTTTTTGCAAATGTGGCCAATCACCGTTATTTCTTGTAAGCTTAGTGACAATTAACGTGTAATTATGATGTACAAAGTTGGGTTCAATTCCCTTTTGGAACAAGATTTTTAACTTCTTTTTAAACTCGTTTTTAATTGGGTATTAAGCTTCTAATGTTTTTAAACTCTTTTCATTAACGCAGTACTAATCTAAGAATTATTTCAGACGAATGAAGCACAACCACCGTTTGTCACTATTATGTTCTCTTTCCGCAATAAACTTTAATTATTGAGTTCTTATAAGACATAAACCAAAAAGTTAATTGATATGAAAAATTATAAAAATGTTTAAAGTAATATAGCTACCTATACGTATAGTGACGTTCTTGCACAAGACATTTTTCAAGTATGTTTTTGAAAATATTTTTCTCTGCTCATAATCAAAACATCTTGGGAATTTCCCACGGACACCAATGTGCAGATTTATGTGAACGTAACATCAGTTTATTTTATGTTAAAACTCTTCTTGCATAGTAAAATTTCTGCTCACGGATTATATAAGTGTACATATACCTACAGAAAATTATCAGCGAAATCTATCGAAAGTAAGATTGTATTTATTGAACTGAGTTGCATGAGTAACGGGAAACTGATAATATAATGTTACATTTATTTCAGAAGCAAGTCAACTTTATCTATGAAGGCAACCTTATGGAAGTTTCGTCGCTACTCTGAAATGTGTGTTTACTATCAGAGAACACGAAATCAGCATTAACTCGAGCCTCATATAAAAAATTCCACTTCTTCTCCTGAACGAATAGCTTACTTATTTCTCCATTTATTTCTCCATTCTGTGTTTATTCTCTTCTTTGTCATCCATGTTTTACGGTTGCCAATAACTCGTATTCTTCCACAAATTTTAATTTATATAATATTATAATTTATTATTACTCTAAAATACTTAATTGGTGATAATTATAAAACTTCTTCCATTTAAAATAATATTAACGTGTCATCGATCTTGAATAAAAAGTTTGAAAGGATACCAATAAGTGAAAAATATTTTCAGTTCGTGAATCTCAGCTTTCTACCGTGATTTCTCTGTAACTGCTCAGTATTTTTTTTTATTTTTAACTACACATTTTCAGTTAAACAAACTCTGTCTTTTATATGTAATTCACTTTGCGACATTAATTATTTACAGACAATAATTAATTAAACTTCATTGAAATTGAATTTAAAATTACTCAATGACTCTACAAATTTTCGAAAACTTGATCAGACAACATTATACCATTAAGAATTACCATTATATTACAGTAAGAAGGAAAACGCAGTAATAAGAATAAATAATTATTCTTATCTTCGTCAAATTATTTTCAGCACAAAACGAATTTATGTTCAAGAGAATATAAAAAATTCAAAACAATAATCTCATCCATATTTACCCAGATTGTACTACTTATCGCCAATTCGATTTATCATCTCTGCATAAATCGCAACAACACCATTATGATTCCATTTGCAAGTAAGAACAGGTGATCAGCCTCGAGCTCACTTCGACGTATTCGACATAAAATTTTCGCAACCGCGACCTCACAAAAACAGTATTTCGGCGGCGAATTATCAGCAACACAAAGCCGGTCGGCGTAGCACATAAATCGCGCGGCCATACGATTTACGAATCACGCCGAAATAACATAAATTAGATATATTAATAATTCAAGCTTTTATCTTGTCCGCGGCGATCCCCCATTGCGAAGATAATTCCGTGGCTCGTTCGCTCACTCACTGCGGCCGTACGTGTGCGTAAACACGCGACTCTACATGACGGAAGCGGCAGCATAGTTGCGGTTCCAGTCGCGTACCCCCGTATCTCGCGTATGCTTTCATTATCAGCCGCCATAAATCATACACTGAGTTCTATAACGTAACATCCGTCCATCGCTCATAGTTCATAGCAAAACACTGAGACCCCCGACTATGATTTCGACTGTGGGCGCGAATAAACTGGCAAATAAACTACGATGAAACGGACAGTTAGATTGACAATGAGTGTTCTGCGCGCGAAATCAAGGGCTCCCTATTTTTGCGGCATTTCTACTAAGTTATTGCGCCGCCGTGTTTCGCTGTTTCGATAGCGCCATTTTTTGTCACACGCTGATCATTGCCGAGTTAAATTCAATCGTCCACCGCGAACGAAAGCTATTACATTTTGCTTTATCGGCAACTGTGCGGCGGAAATGACGTTTGGTATCATTGTTTAATCGTCATTGGATTTGGTTGAGGAAATTTTTGTGGGGTTTTTTACAGAGATGACATTTGTAGTGGTACAAAGGAGAGAAAAATGGGAATTTGCAATCTAGTGATAAAAATAGTTGTATTGCTAATGCTTTCTTCGAACTTTAAAAAAAATATGTTTGGAACTTGTGCTTGAACAAATACTAAGTTATACTATTCTAAATTATTCTACTAATGTTGTCTACTAGTAAAATTATTCTAGTAATTTAGACTCATGATAAACTTTCTTGTTTTTCATGGAAAAAATACAAACAGGAGTTATAAACTAAAGATTGTTTATAACTCTTGTTTGAACATATATTAGATTATACTATTGTAATTTTTCTACCAATGTTATCTAGAATTTTGCATTAGTGCTTAAGGCAGAAAAATTTCAAGGCTTTTATTGGACTTTCAAAAGAGAATGTTTGAAACTTGCTTGTGCTTGAACTTATACTATATCAATATTTTCCTGAAGTAATAATTCAAAAGAATAAATTGATTCAAATTCAAAATACGTTTAAGCCAGCTTTAAAATACCACTGCTAAATACACTCGTGAGCAGTAAATGAACAGAGTTGCGGTTCTTTTAAAACCTTGATTGCACCGATTCACTGTCAGTAACCCCTATTCAATGACTGCACCAAAAGTGGCGCACTAAAATAATCGTCATACTTTTACAGCGTCTGTAAAAAACGACACACGTATCAATTTTCCATCCACTCGGCAAGCAACTTTTCAAATTGCCTTGGCACGACAACATTAAACAACTTAAGAACTGTTAAATGGCTTGACGAGACTTTTATACTCGTTTTCCAAAGTTCAAAGTTCTCATTTCCCCTCTCTCCGAACAATATCCGTTCATCCATTCGGCTTCAGACGAGCAGAAATCACTTTTCGCGAACGCGCACTTCTCTTTTAACGCGGCTTTTATTATCAATTCACACGGAACGCCCGAACGGGCATAAATTAAACCGTACCGCACTCCGCAACTTCGGTCAAAATTTCGCTTGCATGCTATTCGTATTTTTTCCGTCACTTGCCCCCGTTTTCCCTTTTTCCGTTTTTTTTGTCAACAGGGGGTTTTCGCGTCGGCCTCGAAACTTTCGCACAAGCTTCTTATAAGTCGACGAGTTTTCGAGTGCTCGCCGGCAAACTCATCTGAAACTCGGATTAGGAGAACTCGGCTAAGAAAAAAGTTGCATCGAGATGGCTGTAACTACCGTGCCGAATCGCGGCACCCGTCGGGATCAGTGTTATCGACGGGATTAAGCACTTCGACGCGTTAATAATTATGGAAATTACCGATACGTGACTCCGATGAACCACACGGTCGGCCCTGGCAATTTTCCGCGCCGATTTATCGTTCCGCGCAGTCCCAAACTACTTCGTCCGGAGATTTAAGTGGCCGATTTCGGTGACCGCGTTTCGTTTCACTCCGGTTCATTATCGCATTGCGCCGGCCATTAACGTTAATGCAGTTATTCGGTGTCTGCAAGAAATTGTGAAACAGAAATTCGGCTGCATAAATTGAGCCGCTTGTTGACGCGTTCGGTTGGCCGGACTTTCGATCGTCGGTTTAGCGGCAAGAAGTGCGTTTGAAACGAAATTACGGGTAACGAACTTAACGGCACTTGGGAATCTATAATTCTTTCCCAACTGAATTGGGGAAAACGAGGGTGGACAACTTTTTCTGTCGTAGAAGATTTGTTCGACAGGACAAGTGGGAATTATGAGGTAGCATTTGTATATGGCAATAACCGAAAATGTTGGTTTTCGAAATGGTTATTTTGAGGGAATATTACATTTTCATTATTAATTTAAATATCACGCGTATCTGTGGAGAATGTTTATAACGTATCGTTTCCATTTAACCAAGTTAGCTTTGTTCACAAGTCATTTCATACCTTTCCCATAACTATTTGCCATTCTCACTAAAGTGGAGTTTATTATGTCAGTATAAAAACGGTATATCTCGAAAAAGACTAAGGGTGTTGAGAAAGTAATTTTTAGCTAATAAACATTTGATGTCCAAATAAATGGAAACGTAAAGTTCTATCCTTCCACTGTCTTTTGAAGAATCGTTTCGTTTTTTATCATCCCTTTTCAGTTCAATCAGCTTAAGACATTTCATCGAATCCCTATTCCGGTTGACATAACCAAATTTTCTTCTGTTCAGTTACAGAATAGATTTCAAGCTACTACACGTGGAATCCGTTTAAATTAAATGGACTTTCCTCAAAGCCTATCAACGTCGAAGGATCCTTTGTTTAACAGTAAACGTTGTAATAACGTCATTGTTTATGCTTTCATATCTTATTATTGCAAAGTAATTCAGAAAGGAGCCCCTACGCGATACTTTTGGGTTGTTAAATAGTCTACTGACTTTGAAGCTGAAAAGTTCAAAGAAACCAAATGTGCTTTCACTTTAAACTGAAATCTATTTACACGGAGTTTCCTTTAAAGAATATCACGACTGAGAAATTGCGGTGTAATATTTGCATCAATTTTCTCTTAAATGATAAATTACATCAAATCTCCATCATTGAGTTATTCTGACTATAGCGAATGAAGATATTGCCTAGCTGCAATTACGTAATAATTACAGCAATCAATCTTTTTTACAATGAAGAATTTTTTTCTTTCTTAGTGACTTTTGTTGGCATTACAATAAGACGTTGATCTAATAAGCTGTCAGCACAACCGTGCATATATCATTGGTTCTTAACGTTTTGCTGCAATATAAAAACATGAGGTATACTGACATTGCAGTGGTAATAGTTGGCGTGCAGTCAGGCGGCGTATTTACATCCGCACAATCACATACACGGGGAAGAATATTGCTTGCCCCGTGACTGAAAGCACATAAGGATGATCCGAAGTTGCTATTTTATGGACACATTGTGTTCCATTCGATTTGTCTAGCAAAAAAACGATAAGCTTTGAACTTTCAATAAACAAAATCAACTCAAGTAATTGATTTATTTGATCCCGCGCGCACGAACAAACAAACGCGTAATGAAACAATATCAATGTGTAATAAAATTTACGCTATCAAGATAGACGTTCAAATTGCACATTCGAACGAATAAACGTCGTCGTGCTAAATAAAACGCGAAGAGAACGCGGAATAAAATAAAACGAATAGTGCGAAATCATTCGCCGAGTTACAATAACTCAATAATAAATGTAATGCGGGAATTGAAAGACGGTCAATTGGCTCGAACTTCTGGCAAATAACGCGTTCATTTGACAGCAATTATCCGAAATTATTTCGCGGATTTGCTTCGACAATTTTTGTCGCGATCATTCATCAGTCATTCGTGGACAATGTTTGCGAATTGTACGACGGTAAAAAGAGAGGTACTGTAACCGTTAATCCGTCGCAAAATACGGCGAACGGCGGGCTTTGTCATTCTTTCTCCATTCGAGGTTTTCCTGGCCGTCGAAGCTCCGGAAAAATGAAAATCGTCGTAATAAAAATCTTTTGATCGGGGTTTTTGCGTCTGGCATTGATTTTTGTCCTCGTTGATTTAACTTGCCTTAAAATTGTCATCTGGAGAAAACGTAGCTCACAGTCAGGTGAATCAGCCAGAGATTGAGGACGGATTTCGAGACTCCGTTTACATCGTGCACCGCCGCGGGCAACTCCCCTGCAACAGAAAAAACGAAGTCAACGTGTTACTGTCGTGTGCATTTTGAACCCGTGCGGCTCCATCTCGACGGCGCATTATAGTTTATCGTTCACTTTTTCGACGATAAACATTCGCAAATCGGGTTAGCGCGGCGAAACTTGACTTAGAAATGCCAACTTCATTCGGGGACAAAAGGAGATCGACTTTTTCCACGGGCGAGACAAAAAGTTCGCTTCGTTCGTTTCATTAGTCGGTGGCCCGGTAAATTTCCGCCGAACGTAACTGTGCGTAGCTGATATTAAAACGAATAAGCCCGACGTTGCCGGTTTTTGTTGCGTTTTTATCAACTCAAAGCGTAATTTGGAACGGCTTTTTGTCGGGCACTAAATGTGCTTTGGCTGTCAACTTTTCCGATTAAAAGATAAGTAATGAGTATCGGACGTTTCGGACACGCATTTTTCTTGCTTGTGAAGCGGATTAGTGATACGACTCGAACAAAGTGAAATGAAATATTTTAGGCAGGCAAAAACGCGCGGGTTTTATTTTTAGTCTGCGTATTGATTCGCGAAATCTCGTGTTAGTATCGTCGATTACAACTTTTAACTTCCAGTTAATAATTGAGGGGCTAATTAAAAAAGTGTTTCACTAAATAATTATGTGAATTAATAAATAATTAATTTAAAAATATTTATTTGTAAGTTTTAAAAAATATATATAAATAATATTTGAAGAATATAAATATTATGTTTATAAATACCGGACTGAATTTTATTTACGAAGAATGTAATATTTATGACTGTAGCAAGTGCACAAAAAGAATGTATATCACAAATATAAAATTAAAGCTACAGTCATATTGTTTTCGTTTTTTAATCTGAGCTTGATGTGCATTTAAAATATACGCACTGACTTTTCACGTGAAGTGATATTATGTAAAACTGTACACTCATACTGCTTTAAATGTGAATGTTTTAAACATGACTTTCATAAATTACCGATTAATTTTTTGCATATAACTATTTGCAGTCATACTCGGTTTCTGGATGAATAGTAATTCATGGACTATTATTTTATCGATCTGTTCACATCTGACTTTATGCCAATGACAGAAAGCATGACCTAAAAATTAAAGTGACACTATGAGATATTTTAAATATATATTCAGGAATACAATTAATCAAGTAGAAATAAAAAGCATTGAGCGAATGCTTTCATTTCCGAATTTATTCTACCATCCGCATTGTTCTTGTCGACGTAAAAATTGAAAATCGTTAAAGAAATGAAAAAAAGGTTACACGTTCCCAAATTCTCTGAAATTCCGAAATGCAGTTGGTGCAGTTACATTCCATTTGAAAATGTCCAAACAAACCAGATTTTTCTGTTGTAATTATCGAAAATTGGCACGCCTCTTCGCCGGAAACATACTATCGTATTTTCTGCGCTTGAGCTGTAAGCGAATCACTGAATAATTTTGCATTACATATCAGTCGTGTTCGGCTTCGTTCGGAGTTTGCATTAAAAACATCCCAAAGTTGAAATTCTTTTTGCGAAAGCCTCTAGACGTCGTTTGTTTAGTGAACACGTAATTTAAATGAGATAAAAATAAAAATAACGTGGACCTTTTTCGAGTCCCTTTTACGTTAAATCCCGACCACCGCGCGAGAATTCTGGCCAGCGTCCAAGAATCGACGTGGAATTTGTCAATCGTTCGCTTCGTTTGCAGCACCGGGTGACTTAACGCGCGCTGTTCTTTAAATCGAGAAGATCAAGAAATCCCGAAATCCCCGTTACTCGTCTTAATCCGCACATTCGTTTGGTCGGCTACCTTTGCAGCGCCAATGAACAGCCCCGACAGCTACGGAAGGAGAGAACAATCGAATGATAAAGCAAAAGAAGCATCAGCGGAAAAAAGACTTCCGTGTGGTAAAGCAATACATTTCTTGGACATTTTTAAAGCTGAAAAATGTAAGTGTGCAGTCAAATAAATAAAAAAGGAGTAATACAAAAACGATATAAATGTATGTAAAAATAGGGCAAAATGGACGAAAAAATGTACTATTTAATGATGCAAGGCAGTTCATGTTGAGGTAGAGAGCTAACAAAAATCGAAACTTTTAATTGGGCGATGAAAAATTCGGGGACTTTATTCTTCCGGGAATATAAATACGCAGAATTTCTGTGCTCGTTATCCGCAAATATAGGTGCCCCTGGGACATTGAGGCTTGCTCGTCATGAGTCTTACGTAAATGAGCAGCTTAGCGGCTTGAGGAGGCTCGCATATTTTATACAACTCACAGGTGACAAATTAAATCCAAGTCTCGAGCAAGAAGTTTCAAGAGCATGCCTTTAAACAATAACTCAAATTCAACACCACTTGACGTAACTTCTCGACCTACAATCTTTATAACCGTAATTGTCATTGCCACATAATTAATGCGAAAATGTTAACAATTCCTGTGGTTAAGAATTTAGATATAACCTTTGTAAATAAATGTTTTATCTGATTGAGACAGTTTTGAGGGTACATTTAAGATTATAACCTTTCAAAACTTCAGGTAGTTGAGATAATTCATAACATATTAAGACAAGATAAATTCCTTAGAATATAGTTTCTCAACGTTTTAACTCGAATAAAGAGAAAAAGTTTAAAGGGACCATTTGTATAATATATTCTAATCGATGTAAAACGCAACGATTGTAATAAATGTAAAATGTAATGCATTATACACAGAAACAATTTTTGTTTTCGTTGTAATTTTGCTGATCGGAATTTGGTTATAATTTTTTCACGATGTAAAGTTAAAATCGACATCCACTTTAATTGGAAATCGACTTTTATGGCTGTTCGCTGAAAGCTTTAAGACAAACTAGATTAAGATTTCCAGTTAACATTTATAATTTGATACGCGCGACTCGCGGGGTTTTTAATGAAAGTCGATGAATAATGCAGAAGAACACAAAGGAATATTTAGCCAACTCGGCAGATAGCTTGGCCAAGTGTTTTATTGAACTCCGTTTAGTGGACGGGAGCACGGGAAAAACCTTACTCGTTAAAACAATCCATAATGGCTTTTTCTCGTCGCATTCGCAGATAATTACACGAATTTACACGTTCGAGAAAACAACTTAAGTGCCGGCAGCTTCACGCTCCATTAAATGTGTCTCGTCGTTAACCCTCGAGAATCTTTGATCTCTATTTTTGTTCCGCTTCGCGCGCCGTTTCATATCAAGCATTCACTCTTCGGTAATTGAAACGCTCCGCCTCGGACTTGCATTTTTTTATTTCGCTTTCCGTGGTTATTTTGAGTTTGCGGTCGTACTTTTCCTCGATCACCTTCTTCGTCGATATTTCGACTGTTTAACAATATCTTTCAGGATCGACAAAAAACCTGTAAAAGTGACAGGTCTATGAATGTGTGTGCACGACCAATATCAGAAGACAAAAAACGAAAGTAACATTTTTTACTGGTCTATGTGTCAATCTCTCCTTTTCCGTTAGATAGAGATAGAAAATTTGAACCACAGACAATGGGTTAAAGCCCGATAGAGGTTAATTCGGAGTGCGGACCTTAAATGGGAGAAACGTTGTGTGCGTAAAAGCTGACAGGAGTAATTTTGTGTAAAGTATGGTATGGCATGTTATATTTCGGACACCAACGCCGGTAACGTGGACAAAGTGCACAGCAAAAAACCAAGAACAATGTACAAAGTAATCTGCTGTTACAGAATGCTGCAACAACGCAGAGAGCGTCGTAAAAATTAAATTAAGTGTATCGTGCCCTCAATTTTCTCATTTTATCTATGCAAATAGCTGGTTGCAACATTATTTTTTAAATTATGAATTTATGTGCCCGATATTTAAAAAGTTCATCATTTCATCTGCACAGATCATAGAACTTCTCGCAGCAAACTTTTTCATATTATTGTTTCATTTTTCATAACAAATCTACTTTTCCATTTCGTTAGATCTGAAAAACAGACAATGCTTTCCAACTCTAATATTTCTTCCTTCACATTAATTGGTCCTGAAAATTCCACAAAAAAACAGACACACAAAACAATATTCAAATCCGCTATTTGCCGTTCGCGCTTTTTGTCTCCCAAAATTACTGCCCACGTTTTCCTAAAAATACGTTTACGGTAAACTTTCGTGTGCAAAAAAGTACGCGAAAATACACACTTAGCAATTAATTCTTGAATCGCAAAAACGCGGGCGCGACAAAAAGCGCGAAGAGCGCCTGGACCTTTCAAAGTAATCCGCGTCAGAGCATGTTTGGGGGCGTGTTACACGTATCGAATGATAAATATGTATGTCAGCGAATTCGCCGTGAGGCATTTTGGGCTCTTTGAAGCGACGCTGCCGGGCGCGGCCGGAAATTCTACGTTGTCATACGGTGTAAACGTGCGACCTTAACGACAGTCAAAGTCGCAAATGACAGAAAAAAACTGCGCCGGCGATAGCGTGCGACTCGACGACCGTCTCGTTTTCGCTCGGCGCTCGCATTTTCACGCTGCCGCGCACATTAAGAGAATACCATTACCGCGCGGAGACCGGGAACCTCGAAAAGGCTCGCGCGAAAGACGTGATATTTCGCGTATGTATCACTGTGTTCTGGATTATTACTCACAAAATTACTTTAGCCGAGTTCATCTCGGGTGAAATGTCGAGTTAATTGTTCGCTTCCATTAATGGCTTGTTTATTCCGGAAACGATCCCCACAAACGAGTTGTTTTTATTGATAATTATGCGAGCGGAATATATTTGAATGTTGGGTTATGGAGTGAAGGCATTTAAAGGGCGTCAAATTATTCTTTTGTCATAAAACTAGTCGATGAAGACGTATAGAACGCCATAAACATTGTCCGAAAAACGATTGTCTCTTCGTTATCGCACCATTTTAATTAACGACACCGTTATGCGCAAAGTAAATATTTTTGTACGAACCTACGGTTCGAAATTTGTCGAGCCAGCGACTGAAATCCGGTAAAAGGAAATTCGGCAAATAGTAATAAATCCACTTCATAATTCGCGACCGTCAATCTTTGAAACGCAAATTATGGCCTCCGTTTCAATGAGGACCGACTCTAAACATTGTTGGAATTTCGAAGAGCGGCCGTTTTCACTGAATTCACATGCGGGAATTTGCACCAATCAGTAATTATTTTTCGCGAACGAGAACGTTCTGAATCGACGAATTTTTCCGATTCCGCGGAGACCGTATAAAGACTTGAAATCGTCCGGAAGACGCTAAGAGCATTGTCTGCGAAGCTTTCCCATCGCTGCGAAATCTGTTCAAAATTTGATAGTTTAAGCAATCGACGAGATAAAAATGCACTTTGCAGACAAACTCGAGATTGAAGTTTTCCCGCGCGATTCGGCGAAAGGTTTTCGGATGGGATGTTGACAGGGGCAAATTGTCCATAAAAATGACAGGCTCTTTTTCGCGCCGCGAAATGACGAACTGCGCACAAAATCGATTCCAGAAAGCTCGCGACATTTTCGGTGGCGACTTCGTTTTCCGTTTTGTCGATTTTGATAAACAGGCAGCTATTCGACTTCGTGTGATTCCACTGTAAATGCGGAACGCTCTCTTCGCGAATTAATCTATTAACAAAATAGGTTCACTGACGCAATACGGTGATTTATTCGGAAACATCCCACTTGTTATTTTCATATTCGCGACGCTACGACTATGCTGTCAGAATCGTTAATAAAAGCGGAGTGGTTATTGAATTTGATTTATTGAATATTACTGAAACAGCAGTTGATTTTAAGATAATAATGCGCCTATTTTTATTTATAAGTGTAATTTTGAGAGCAGAAATCGCTAATTTGAAATACAAACAGTGGGAAATATTTTATTACACATTTTGTTGATTAAAGCCAATATTTGATTCGCAATGCAACTGGCGGAAGAATTTGCGTAAATCAACAAAGTGTAACTCCAATGGGGAAACAGTACTATGCGCATTACTAAATGAACCAAAAGATTACATTCATTTAGTCAAATATGTAGATATTCAAATTCGACTATGACTGCCTTCCATTTTCCAAGTAGTAACTTCAAGTTTTCATACAACGACCTAAGATCCTTAATAATTTATTAACAAATAATTACATTTTATATGATATTCTACTAGCCGAGCTAAAATAACAAAAAATAGTTTTCCTCTACAACGGTCCTTGCATTACATCTCAACATTTTATTTGAAGTAACAATAAAATCGATTCTGAGTGGTTGTCAATTCATTATTGAAACTGTATTTTGTGTTTGCGTTTCGTCCAGTTTGGTGTTTTATTTCGACGACTCTTCGATGAAACGTCAAATTTTTCGACCAAACAAACAAAAACACCAAACACAACGACGTTACAGAATCGACAACGCCGATTCGTTAACAACTGGGTTTGTCGACACGTTGATCACTCGTTACCGAGCCGAAAATGTTAAACTGAGAAACTAACGAAGCCAAATCTCTAATTTCCACATTGTCCCGGTCAAACGTTAAAAACAACCGACATTTTTCACAAAAACGTAACATCAACATTTGCTCTTGTCGAATCATACAATGCGTCACGTCGGACATCGTGCCACCAATGAAGATCAACCTCTATAACGGCTGTACGCTTTCTATTTCGGGATAATGGTTTATGGCTGACAGAATGCCACCCTTAAAGCGAAACATTTCTAGACGCATCCTCATTACGCTTCTGTGCGTGAACGTGTGTGGCAATTTTTCTATTAATACTCTATGAACAAGCAGCAGAGCCGTTTGATCGCAATGCAAAAGGGACGGCCATCTTCCACGAGGATAGAACGTCGCTCGCGAAACAAAGTGAATGTTAAACTAGTCACAAATTACAAGCGTCCGCTGTCTCTGCGTATAATTACATTTTCGATACAGTGTAGTTAAAGTATCAACTTCGGTGCGTCAATTTCGCAACTTCCGCTCAAAGCGCCCTCTTCCTGGTAAAATGTTATACAAAAATGCGTGCTCAAATTGTCGCGAAATTCGATACGCACAGATTATGCAAGCTTGTTGTTCGAGGGCGAACAACGTCGGAGAAAAATAGATATTGACCTCTACTTTCGATATACAAGTGATGATCAAACGCGAGGATTTTTTGCTTTAGTTACCGACGGTGTTGTTTGGCACAAAACTTATTATGTTATTTCATAGAGCTTCAATCAGATTGAGTGTAATTATAAAATTGGTTAACCGTGCAAATATTTTGAAAATTAAACAATTCTGAAAACACGTCATTTCATATTTTTAATTAATTAAATATTTTAGTTATATTCATATTCTCACTTTAATTTAAATTCTCCATCCACGATTTTAAAGGACATTGTATGAAATTAATCATTTTCCACAATCAAGTATAATGTATTTAATTGACAATATATGTAATCCACTTTCTTGTAAATAATACAATTTTGATGTTTGCAATAGTGATAAAAATATATCCAAGATTTCAAATGTCGCGTGTGAATTCAAATCAAGGGATTTCAGATCATCCAACTAAGACTTTTTCTTATCGTTGTTATATAGTGAAGTTTTCCTACAACTTTTGTCTTAGTATATATTTTTTCTTTAGCCTAGTGAATGGAAAAAAGTACTTTCTCTACTTTCATTCCAAAAAGTGATTTCTGGTTATTACGTTTAAATCCAGTGAATCCCGTTTAGGTCGTGGTGATTTAATTGTAAAAACTCGTAATCCTTTTGAACGTGTAATTGAATCGCATTGCCGACAGTTTCCCGCGCTAAAGAAAGCCCGGAGAAAAAATGTGCATGCATGAATAATAAAGGCTGGCAACGACTCACCATTTAGAACGTGCACGGCGATAGAGATTTTGGCCTTTTCGGGCACCACGCAACTATAGTTCCCGGCGTGTTTCGGCGTTGCTCTTTCAACGAGGAGAGTGCTAACGACGACTTGTACTTCTCTAGCCTCTAAAATATCAGTCGTTCTATTCTCGCTGGAACAAATAAATCCAATTTGCAATTCGTCATTGGTCACCTAAGCGTCAACCCGACTGAATTCACTGCGCGAGACCCTTTTCTATTAATGCGCGCACCCGTTTCTTTAACGTCAATTGTTCGCGACGAAAAACGATTCCATTTCGTTCCATTGTTTCCCCTATTATTTAAATCAACCGATTTTTCAACGCCAATCTTTATTCGAAATAACACTTTCGTGATTCTGCGTTTGAAAGAACGTCATCACCGGAAAGCGAAAAAATAAAGCGCAGCGACCCGACGGGAAATAAATTTGAGTTTTATGGTCGGCAAATTTCCCGTCGCGAATTGAACGATACAGTTGTCGGTTGACTTTTGGAATACCCAATGAATGTAATGATTCTAATCGATCACGAAAATATTATTCCGGGCATGTTTTTACGCGCTACATGATACCTCGAATAAGTAACTTGGACGGAAAGTTTGCACGTATCTTGAATTCCAAAGGCACATCAGACTCAACTAACCTGATATTATCTTCTGTGAGAGTTTCATCGCCCCTGGTCCACAGCACACTTTCGTTATGAATATCTTTGACCTCGCACTTCAGTCTTAACGCGCTCCCGGCTTTTAAATGCCTTTCGCCGGATATAATTCGTCCCGAATCATCCATTATAGTTAGAATGGGAGCTTAAACAGAATGCATATGTCGCTGATTATTCGGAACAGTTGTTCACAATTATGCGAATACAGCATTTGTCAAGCAGTAATTTGTCGAAGCTACAGTTTGTCGCGCATTCTTTGTATCATAATTGTCAACATTTGTGTGCTGAATATTCCCTATCAGTGAAAAATATTTTAGAAATATTATAGAAATATTGTGTCCTCTTAAAATAATATATTTAAAATATTTTTAAAATATTTTACAAATATTTAAAAAAATGTGTCTAAAATATTTTTTAATATTAAATAATATTTTTCACTGTTAGGGTTCGTAAAGATTGAAACATTTCAGTGCTACGTATGTAGTTTCAAGATAATTGATTACGTACATGGGCATTAAGAGGTTTGACCAATTTTCACATTAAATATCCATTACTTCATTTAACAATCGTTTGCAAACATTATGACAATGCAAATCAAATCTCTGGGATAATTTTTTAAAGACATTTCGTGTTTCCTCTTTAGGAATCTTCAATGCGTGGTTAATAAAGATATTCAACGTACACAGAATCTTCCAGTGATAACAGGATTATAACATTTTCATTCTTTACATTGTGTATCTCCGACATAAAAATGGCCTATTGTCACAAACAGATTAATTCTGTAAAAACATGATACGCTTCTGACAACCAGTTTTCCTTCTGTCACTGAATAAAACCTCTGACAAAACGAATCTTATTGCCACAATAGGACATTTTTAAACATTTTCCGGAGCACACAAGCGTGATTCTTTCATTCCAGTTGCGTACCAGGGAAGTATGGACCGTTATTAGAATGCAACACGTCTTGCAGACTGCCATTCACGAGGTAGCAACTATGTAAATTTGATGGTTCCTTTTGATCCGCAGTCCGCACCACGTTGGCGCAGCATTACATTTCCAGGAGCTCACGAATAGTTTATTTTCGCCTTATTACAATATTCGGTCAAACACGACCCCTTCTCTACTCATAAACACACTCCAAAAACGAATGGTTAAATGCCCGCAGCGTACCGTTCGATTGCGGTTTCGAACGTCTTAGCAATAGAGGAATCGCATACATATTTTGCCAGTCCTTCGCTGAGGAGGAAATTGTTGCATTTTGACTAAAACCATAACTGTCTGTGAAGGCAATTCAACCGCGTCTCGTAATACACCATTCTGTCAATAAATTTCCTTTGTTGCATTTTTTGAACTTCGGAATGTCGCCGATGCTTCAGACTGACTCGGAAAGACAGGCAGGCAAAAAGCGAAACGTTTCACGTACTGGTGGCGCCATAAAAAATAGGCATTAAGTTCAAATCACGCGAAATGACGTTCGCGCGGAGCTCGTAAAACGGGGCTCGAATGTTTCGCATCTTGGTGGCTGACGGCAACGTAAATTGGACCGCGACCTCCACATCGAAGCGACGCGCATTAATTAACCCGCGAAACTGCCGCGTAGGTCGTTCGCAGAAGAAATGCAACGAAGCAATTCATTTCTTCGCGCTCGTAAAAAATCGCTGCCAATTCGTTTCGCGAAACGTTGTGAAAGAAGAGACATTGCGCACGAGCGATTGTCATACAGACAGAATAAATGTCCTTTGTGTAATAAGGTACACAGATGGATTACCGAAATGGCCGTGACAGGCTATCTGTCACTTGGCCGGCGTGTCGTTAACACTTCTCGACCGATCAAGTTTGTATTGATTGATTTTACTAATAATGTTTCTGTCGTTCTCGCGCAAAAATGGATATGAGGGCACTGTATGTGCGGACATATATGTGACACAGGTGATAAACTGGGACACGCATGGCGATGGTTTAGGCAAATGATTTTTGATTTGGAGTCGCTTTGAGTGCGATTCCAAATCACTCGTTCACAGAATTATTTGATAGGTGCTTTACAGCGATCGAAAAATTGACTTAATTAAGAAGCTTTTGTCGTCTCGTTCTCGTCATTTTATGGGGACTTAAAAAGCGGTCATTCCGCGATCACGGAACGAGCTTTTTTTAAATAGTAGAATAAGTAGTTTTTCATGGTTGTGGAACAAAAACCATGAAATTTGCATATCATGATAAATCATAACGTAATGAAATGTGAATTGAAGAATGTGAGTATGTCAATCAGTGTGATATCGGATTTACCTTCGAGGGTCTGACATACGTCAGAATGGAATACTGCGGGAAACAGAATACACGTCTAAAAACAACTTCCAAAAGTCAATGTAATGACCGAACTTATAACTCAGAAAGCAATTCCTTTGGGAGTTGTGTAACGTTCGCTTACAAATATTTTGACGTTTTTGTTTCTTCTGTCCCAGGCATCGCTCACGAGAAAAATGAGTGCAAAAGTAGAGAAAGTGGACACGTGGCAAAGTTTCGCATTCACGAGGACGAGTGTATTTGTTTCGCGATATCCATTATTTCCATGCCGAGTCAAGAGCGTGATTATGTCCCTTCTTCGAGTTCGTGCTTTCTTTCTCGCTCTCGAGTTGCTTTTTTTTGGAGGCTGAGGAATGAACGAAGAATGAACAGGTGATTTCGCAGCGGTAGGGAAGCTGGAACCGGATCCTATAAATTGGATTGCGTGTACCTACTTAACATGATCTCCGTGTGCTCGCTCAAATTTATTTTCTACTTCGACTTTTACTTTATCGACAGAAGCGCCCGAGTGCATGAAGACTTCCACTGACGAGCGAAAACCGATAAAATCAACGGTCTCTTCGAGCGCGTTTGAATGACGCCATTTTCGTAACCGCAAGATGGCAGGTCGTACAATCGTGACGCATTTGAATATATCGAGCGGGGGTGTCACTGAGTTCGATCGAGTTTGTTGCTCAAACGTTATGCTGTTTCGATTAATCGTGTTCATCATATACATTTAATGCAATGATTGAAAGGAATTCTTGTTTTCATTAGTACACGGAGAAAAAATATTAATTTTTCAAATAAAGTATAGAAAAAGAGAACTATATGTAAGTCAATAGAAAGTTTCAAATATGGTTGATAAAAATGTGAACAACTCTAACATATATATGAAAAGGTCGCATAATTCTGTTACTTGTTTACATTTTATATTTACAATTTCGCAGGGTACGTTTTTTCTCCGAGTAATAATAATTATTTTAAACATTTCGAATTAGAACGTTTTGAATTGGCAAATTATTTTCAGTAGTGATTTCGGGGGTAGATTCGCTCCCCCCTCCACCCTATTACATTATATCCAAGATCACTTGTGAATAATCGATTATTTGAATATTGTTACCTCCATTATCTAATGTGATACTCTATATCGATTTTTTCCTTCAGATTCAAACACCCCAGTAGAAAAGGTCTATATTTAGTCAGACGCGGGAAAAATAGCACATTTATAGAAAACTTAACCAAGATAGTTCCAAGATAGTTCCATTATAGTTTTTAAAATGAAACTTATTCATACTCGTTAGATTTCTTAAATCATCACATCAACATTCCTCAGTGAATCAGTTTTGCCGTCGAAGGACAAGCACTTAAAAATACAATCCTATTTAATATTAAATCGACATCAATGGAGAAACTTGTAATTCAAACATCCAGATGCCGGGGATGGCTCAAATGCGTTGTTACAAAAGACACATTATGCACTTTGACATAAATAGCAGTCCGTAGATCGAGTTACTTGGTATATAAATACAATAATGTAACTTCAATAAGACGTCTTAGCTCGAGTTCAATGAATGATTCAACGATACTACAAAAGTCATTCCTATTCAAATTGTTTTCGCGCTAAGAAGATTCTCGACTTGCCAGCTGGGTGATAACAAGTGAAAATGACAAAACCGCGACTGCCGATTTTTGCCAATAAAATAAAAGTTGCCGAGTGAAATGCGATCGATTAACTGTGACCGCGCGGTCGCCTAATGCACGAGCACTTTTGCCGCGACTACTTCGGGGCCGAAGTTGTACCATTATTTTAATCTTAAATCGCGCGCAGGAAATACGCGAGCAAGTTTGACGTGCGGAATCAATGCAGAACTGCTTAGGAAAGAGGAAAATGATTCCGTAAAAGTTGTCGCCGCCGCTTTTCGCCTATCGTAGTCGATAAAAGGTCGCCAGTGGGAGGGGTTCCGGGCCGTTTCAATTCGCTTAATTTATGTCATTTCGTGAACTTGAATGCACAGTTGTGCCGCGATTGTTAAGAAAGCGGAATAAGTGGCGCAACTCCTTCCTGATTGGTTCGTGGGGTTTTTTGTTTACTTGCCCGCCGCTATCGCTTTTCGTCATCTTATTCCCAGATGGCGCAGTCGACTTTCCAGCGAATCCGCTATCGTGCAAAAAACGTCGCCGATGGAAATTTACGACGATCTTTTGAATCGCGTGTCGAAAGTGGAAAAAGCCATCGATGACTGCGACGCATTTTCGTAGGGTTTTCGCCCGGACTTTGTTCGCCGATAATGAAAGCGTCGTTAAATAAACTCGGCCGGGTTACTTAAAGATGATAATGATGATAATGTCGGCAAATTATTGTCACAGCGACGTCGCCGCCAAAGCAATTCCGTATTAATTTTTCGACTGGTTTGATCATTTGTTACAGAAGGGTCAGACTAAGTGATTCAGTTTGGAACGAAAGTGAGTGATTTTGCGAGGAGTTCGTCTTGTTACCGAAATATAATTTATGGTTGCGAGTGGAGTGGTTATTGATGTGCCCTGATCACGAAGGGAAAATAAGTAATAATGTTATTGGAAATTAGTTATTTGGTTGCTGTAAGAGAAGCAGGATATTTCGTCTTAGAAATCGGATTGGGTAATCCCATCTTTAGAAAGGGAAATAAAAATAACAGATCCAACAGAAAAACGAACAATTGCATTAATTGTAATCGGTACCGAGGAGAAACGTCGAGGAATCTGCTAAGAAATTCAGTGACTGTCATGGGGTAAATAAAAATGGAAAATATATATATAGTTTTTTAGCTACTTGAGTTGTGCACTCGATTTTAATTATGACATATCCTTTCCTATTCTGAGATTACGAAAATTATAACGCAATCATTTCTTGCGTCACTGTTTAATTCGTCTTCTTAGAGCTTTAATCACAAGATCAACATTTCAGACGATTAATTAACACGATTTCTATCTCGGCGTTATTATTGTTTTAAGATTTAGCACGTTAAATGTAGAAGGGAGATTTTTAATTAATCTCCGAGCAATCGTGCAAAGTAGTATGCCAACAATTTTCGTTCGTATTTACCGTACCTGGGAAGCTGTTTATTCAAAAATAATTAGAGAATGAATCAAGCGGGCCGCGTTGAAATTATTAAACGATGCAGTTGAAAGGAAAACGCGCACTAAATTATGACAAACAGGCTTCGAATTATTATTCCTCCACTGGCGCGATCAACGCGAAAATTGTAAACGCTCTCTTAGTCAGGTGTTGATCGCTCAACTCGATCCTGAATCGTCGCGAAAGTTTAGAAATTTGCGTCGGGGCGAAATTAATCAGCAGTCGGAAATCTTTTGTAAGAAATAACTCAGGCAAATTTTTTCAAGCTTTTTTAAGATCGATGTGCCGTGAAAGCGGCAGGCGTTCGATTCAATGAATCGAATTGAGCCCGTTTGCGGCTCTATTTTCGTAATAATTGCGGCGTGTACAATTTACAGATTCGCCGTCATTTTTATCGACATTACGGCTGGTGTGGAAATCCTGCTGGGGAATGCACGTTAAACGAAGCAAAGCGAGGAATGACGCATTATCGGGTCGGAGCAACACAAAAAAATGATGAAACGCGCATCAAACGAATACTTGAACGAAACTCTCGGAATCACTGGAATTGTATCGTGCCATCGTACATTTCATCGGAGCGTACATAAAATTGTAAGAATGATTTTCATTTTGGCGCGACTCGAAATCAATTTGTATTCCGGGGCGTAATGTTTCGCACGTAAAAAGCAGCGCGGAGCGAATTGTGACGTTTTTCGGTTTATAATTTTTTGCAGCGCGAAATCTGACGTTACATGACATCAGACGACGTGAAAAAAGTTAAAAGAGAATGAAAAATATCAAACTCCAAATATCTTCATGCAGAATCCTGCGGGTTACGATAATACAGTACGAAATATAAGATCCGGCGCAGTGAAATATTTCTACTTCTATGACCCACATAAAAAGGCAATAGCACGTGATTCTTTATTTTTGTTCTGTCGTTTTTAAAATGGCTTTGAAGGCTGTGCTGCGAAGTGAGGGCATCGCGAGCCTCAGTTATTTTCAGAGATAAAAGCGCAATTGAAAATTTGTTTAATTGTAAAAGTCAATCGACGCTTTATTCGATCAACGTAATTGTATTATTTACGTGCGACTGGAACACTCGCCGGAAAAATGATTAATAATTTGGTTACCATTCTGGAAAAATCGTTAATTATCGCTATGGATTGTAGTAACAACAACTGAAATTAATCTGATTGATTGTCTTCGTAAAAAAGAGCATGGGAATGAGAATTCGAATGGACTTGTATCCCGACGAAAAATTTAAAACAGGTCAATGTAATTAACGATACTTTACGGTCAATGGACGTTAAAGCACGTCGAATGTAAAATTTAAAGTGCAAAATGCGATCCACAAATAAAATATGTTTATACTTTCAGTAGAACCATCGATCGCAAAATACGTTTGGTCCTCCATTCGGAACAAAGTGTTCCTTCTTTCGAATAATTGTATTGATTTCTTGGTTCTGTCAACAGGAATAACTAGTAAAAATACTTGTATTAAGAACATACGAGTTTTTCACTACTTTCATATTATACATATTTTTTTATTTTTTTCTTATTTCAGGTGGAATTTTTCTACATAACCTATTTAAAATGCATTTTTCAAAAAATACAAACTATTAGAGTTTAAATTATAAGCAATTAGTATATGAATTGACAATTTCCGTTTTCCGAGATACGAATTTTCCAACTCTTTTGTACTTTTCGCGCCTTGTTATTAGTTTACGTCAGTTGAAAATACGTAATATTTCAGATGCAACGCAACGTGTTCGACTTTTAGCGGTATAATACATAACGTTGTCTATCGAAGGCTTCGCATTTGAATATTCGACTCGTAAATTCATACATCAAAAGAATATATACTCTTTCTCAGAGGTTATTTGAGATATGCGTATAACAAAATTAAGAAGTTACCACTCGTCGAGAGTGAAAATTGTTCATTTATAATTGCATATTACGGGAAAGTAATTGTAAAAGTAAATTGTACATTTTCGTTATATTAATAATAACATAAACCAAATGTGCCATCAAACAAGAAAAGTCAGCGTGTTGTAATTATGAATTTAATGCACATGAATAAGCAACAAACTTATCTGCTTTGTTTGCTAATTATAAAGTACATTTCACAGCGATAAAAAACTAACTTCGCACAATTTCTATGTTAGTTGGTACTATGCGTTTTTTAATCAAGTAAAAATGTGCAAAGTTTATCTATTAAAGATAAACGTAAACAGTCAACTGGGACTAGCTAATATTTTGTAACTTCTGGATTTTAATTGGCATACTTCTGAATATCACTTCTTTTATACACATCGGCAAAGAAAGTACAAATTAGAAGCAAAGCAAGTGAGAATGAACGAAAAGAACAATTCAATTAATTCTCCAATCTAGACAATGACTTAAATCGATGGTCACCGTCACAGAAACAACGATGTACATCGTAAAAAATGTGAGCAAAATTACGTACAATACGCACTACATTTTGTCTATTTTCAAAGTTTCGCATTTAAAATTATAAATGTATGGCAATATTACATTTCTGAGTTGAAAATTGCACATTTCATGAATAATTTAACGACAGTGTTTGCAAACTTCATTTCACACAATTATCGAAATTATAAATAATGATTGAATTTGTTTGAATTTTCCAAACTGGCTGTTTCATAAATTATTATTTCATTGAAATTACTTCTTTCTAAGTGTCAAAGTTAAGGTTGTCAAACTATTACCCAACTGCTCGATAACACTCCTGCGTGTAAAATTACATAACGAAGTATAAGTTTACAATTCACTGCGTAATTCTAGCAGGTATTGATACGGCGTATCGATACCTATAAAACCGATTTGCTTTCCTCGTTTACCGCCGTATCTCGTTTACTAAATTGTGCGCGAGCTTTTGGTTTTAATTTCGGCACTTCGTGTAGCAAAGGTGACATTGCGACGCGACCGCTAAGCAGTAGCGCGAATAACTCTTCAATATTGCAGTGCCGCCCATCAGGCCAATTACATCGTTAAGCGGCGTCGATGCTAAAACCTAAAAGCTTCGCCGAACGTAAAAGGTTCAAAGAACGTGATAATCGGAATTTGACTATCTTCAAAGGGTGTTAATTCGTTGGCGGTTTGTGTGTCGTGTCGTCCAAGTATAGTCAAAGGTACTCGGCATTTTAAGAGTCAACGGCTGAAAGCAAAGGGTTTCAGAGTAACGATCACGGATATCTAACAATGTCGAGATGCCCCGAATTCCTTCTGTCCTAATTCGATGGCTTTGTTCCGCGTGCAATGCTATTTGAATTGGATTAAATTGAACGACGAAAATACAAGCCTCTGTTGCGTCTAGTCTACGATTTGAGGGATCGCTCGGGTAAGATGTATCTGACCTGACTCGATACTTCCATTCCCCCATGTGTTTTGCTACCGTACTCGCGGATACACGTTTGGAAAGAAGAAACTGGGAAAAAAAGTAAAGCCGTTTAATAAACTGCGGCCAGCTTGTAATGGACGTAGCCGTGGTTTTTAGCAGCCGTTGCTTCAACCCGAAGCAGACGAGAGGGAAACTAGATATTCTTAATGGATTGCGTGAAATACGATCTTTATAAACTATAACGGTTACGTGCTTTGCAGTTACTAAGTCAAAATGTAAAACCCGGATTTTATAGCTGAATTAAAAAGCGTTTCAACCACCAATATTGAGTTTCAGGTATGATATGTGGTATAAATGCGATATCATATTCGAATTGGTTTGAAGAATTTGATAAGCTACAAAGTTGCACCTAAAAGTGGAAAGGTTTATTGTAATCCAATACCAAAAATGTAACAGATTTTCCTACATAGAGATTACGGTTATGTCTGTCGTGACAAGAAAAGGAGAGGAAATTAGGATCTTGAGAAAGAGAGAGGTCGAAATGATGGGAAGAATTTAGGGTCGAGACATGCGAGTTTTCCTAATTGAAACTTGGTGCTAATTCCTTTCCGATTAAACGATTAGAATTTCACGATTAGAGCAAGATCATCGCCCTTAAAACTTGACAAAGTCAAGGTCCCTCTAGACGTCGTTTCAAACAGAGATACCTTGCGTTTAAAACTCTTTTCCATCCAATTAGTGGGGAGGGACATTAAGGGAAGGTGGAACTAATACGATCTGACGACAGTTGCGAAAAGCTTTTGATTCCAGCATTAACTGAGTTTCAGGAATTTAAAATCGAATTGCGAACCTAATTCGACAGTTTATCGTCGTTTACCCTCCGAACAATTGCAAAGACTGGGAAATCTTGTTGTTATCGTATACATTTGAACGTCTCAATGCCCATATAAATTATATTCGACTTTTCGTCCTATTGTACAAATTAAAACGACTGTAATTGAATAACGGTACAAATACTAGAAATTTAATGAGAAAATAAATGGAACATAACTCTTACCTGTAATTAATACAAAAAACTTCTTAATTAAAGGTGGAAATGTTGCCACTTGACATTCATAAAGTCCGGAATCACGTGGCGAGGCATATTGTATTTGTAGACCCCAATTTGTAGGATACCTAAAATGAACAATTGACGATTTTTATTAACTTTACAAAGTTTAGTTTTCCTACCAAATTACATTTAGGAAGAATATAACTGAAAATAGCGGGATAGAAATACATGCGGATTTTTTTTATTGTATTATAACAACATCGGTACTCAAATACTCTTGCGTGTTTTAACATTTTGTGTAAATATTTGGCGATATACTTGAAACTATGGTAAATTGTTTTTCGTAGTGAACCGCATTTTTTCCTTTGACCTGGATTGGTGAAGCGAAAATAAAATTGAAATAAAATTGTAAATATAACGTAATTCCGAATGTAAATTATATATTGGTTTTATATCAAATTGTCCGAGGAACATAAATCGTATGGAATATTTATTTGATGAATTTACAATTATACTTACTGAAATAAAAGATTTATTCTCTGATCGAGACTAAACACGAGTCTACCAACGGTTAACAATCGTATGTCATCAGCACCATGGTAATGCCACGTGACCTATAACATTCATTATTTTAACGGTGAAATGTATAGCAAAGAAAATATAACGGTTTTACTTTCAGGAATTAATTTATTGTGCAGTATTAATTGACAAAAAGGTTCATTTTCTCATTTTATATATCATTTTTTATTTTTCATATTCACGATTTAATTTCTTTTACATAATTCTTCTTAGTCATACCGAGAATTGTCGAGAAACTAAAAACGTTACGATCAAGGAAAATAAATGTTAGATAAAAAGGGTTTAAGTTAAAAGTGAGATATTGCATACATGCATTTCAGTAAAAATCATTCCCGTGTCAAGCACACTGTTCCATTTCAAACTCGAAGTAATACTTTGAAAGCGCCTTAAATTAAATTTAAGCACTTCAGTGTCATGAAGTTTTTTATGTTGACAAGAGTGAAAGAACTGACAATGACACATGAATATGAATCGATGAACAACAATCCGTTTTCCAAGCTTAATCGACAATTACTGAGCTTTGAAATAGGGTATGTATTTCACTACTTATTGTTCAAACACGTATTTAATTGATGAAAAAAAGAACCTTTGTACGAGATATTTGATTAAAAAGTTAATATAAATTTTGCCATCCAATGTAAAAAGAACGTAATTACAATAATCCTAGGTACTTACGTGTCTTTTTACTATGCACGGCAGTATTAATTACAAGTCAATTATATAATTTATAAATGGAGTAAGAACGTCTTCCAATGAGTATTACTCATTATTGCAAAAGCTCACGAGATTAAATATCTTAAGTGAATTGCGTAATATGAGAACTACAACATAGTTCATAAGACTCTTCATTAAAACATCATCCAGTTTTACCTACATATTTTAACTGTCTTAATTAATCAATTATTTTGGAGTAATATAATTATGAACAATGATTTTACTCTTACTTTGTTGTACAAGTGGATTATTTCTAGGAAATAAATTTCTATGATTCACATCGTCGAACATGAATCAATCAATAAAGCTGGTAGAACGCAACATAATCCCGCGATTGTTACAATGTTTCGTTGCTTTATTGATAAGGTTTTAACCATGCTGAATCTGCCTGAGTAAATTATAAGTAAGAAAGCTTAATAAATAATTTAACGCAGATATAATCAATCGTTATAGTTATACTCGGTTAAATTTCACGGTAAGTTATATTATTACCCAATTATTTCACGATTCTAAGGAAACTACATTTCTGCATTATTTGAATAGACACTTTTCAAATCTCAAGTGCGGGTCAACGTTGAATCTAGATACTTCAAGGCAAAATATCGCTACACTATTCAGATATCTCTCGTCAAAATTTATGCTCTATAACCACCAAAAGTATGACGACAAATGTACAAAATTAATAATCATCATTTCTTGATATCTTTTCAGACTGCCCTTAATAAGCAAATGTCATGTAGAACAACCTGAATTCGTGTGATTTATACACAAAAATGTGTTATACCGATATGGAGGTTCGTAAAAATAACACAAATTCGTACTTATTCGACATGACGGGTCTGTCTGTATACACACTGAAAAGTAAAAAACATGAAAAACACTGTACCGTTCGATTGGTCAGCATGCCAATTCTGCAGTTAAGCTTCACGGTGGTGCCAATTCTCGCCGTGATGTTTTGCGGTTGGTCACCGTCTTCGAAGAAAGGGGCATATTTGCCTAAAGCACTTGTTATATTCGGTTGTACTATCTTGTCGCCGAGTTCCTTGCGCTTTGGGTACATCGAGCCCGAGATCTTGCCGCTACCCAGCTCGTTCCACGTTTGGCTACTCTGCACCTACATTATTTATTTAATGTGACCGTCTGTTTTCTCTTTGCAATCTGTGATATGAATTTATTTATTAAGTTTGGAGTATTTGAGTTATCACTGGATGCATTTATAGATTATCTGTCTCGTACATACTTATTTAGTGTTTTATTACTATTAATGTTTTATTTTGTAAGTGTGCCTCAGAGAGAGTCTAGTGTTCCAAAACTGGAATAGTGTTTCAGAATACTCCTGGTGTTCCAAAACAATTATGGTGTTCTAAAATTCTCATAGTATTACAAAATACATTTAGTTGGAGGACTACGAGAATACAAAATGTAGTGTCGTAGATTTGTTATCTACGACTCTAGATGTGTTTTGATAGTGCTCGAAAACAATTCTAGTGCTCTAGTATATTTCTAGTGTTCTAGAACACCTCAAATATCCGAAAATTTTTCTAGCGATTTAAGATAGTTTTAGTATCTTACACGGTAAAAATTCGGGTGTAGATTTGGAGTTCGGTGTTGATTTTTACTCCGTGTGGTGTGATAATTAACCAATCAAAGAGAAGAACAATTTGAGACAAAAGTTCTAATTGGCTAATTTTTACACCATGCGGAGTGAAATTCAACACCGAACTCCAAATCCACGCTTGATTTGGAGTGAACTCCAAATCCACACTTTTTACAGTGTAATCTAAAGTGTTGTAGAACTTGTGTTCCAGAATTCTTCTAGTATCTCAAAAAAATTTAGTGTTCTGGTTATATTTTTCGAGTATTTTGAATCCGTTTTAGTATTCTTGTGAAATTCGATAAGCCTTGTAAAAAGTGATATATATTTATTTGTCAACTATAACAAACGCGAACTTATAATGACCTTCTTCGCTTTGGCGACCTGACTCTTGGCCGATCCCGCGTAAGGATCGCGTTCTGTCGCTGCAGATGTTGCCCCGAACATTGGCGACACATGCACCTCCGAGTCGGGCCCCCGATCAACCTCGTCCTTGGCCAGTTGGGCGCTCCTCGTGAACATCTCGCCAGACTCGCTGACCTCTGTTAGTCCCCTCCAACTTGCGCTGGTTTCCGTGGAAGCCTTCGTTTCGTTGTCGTCGAACGCCGATGACGCGGCTATGCTCTCCAAAGGGTCGTAACTCGTGACAATCGCGTGTTCCCGAAACGAGAGTGGCGGCTGCGTGCCGTCATTTCGCGCGGCTTGCCTCTCGACGTCATTTTTGAGATGTCTCGCCGGCCGCACGTCCCCGACACTGCAACCGGCAAAATCGAAGTTATTCCGGACATTTCGGCGAAAGAATTCTTAACGCCACGACGATGAGCACTGATAGCGAAGGAATGACTTTTAAATGTATTTGCCGATGCAATAGTGCCTTTTCACGTGGTAGCGCGACCAATGCGATTTTGGGATTGAAAGAACGACTGGAAGAATCGCGCGATTGAAATGTCTCGTGTTTCATTTTCGATATTACAACGTGTCTATTTTATCCCAAAAGGAGTGTATGTTCACGCAGGTTTTTCAGCGATTCTTAGTATTCTGCTGTCTGGTCTTGCGTGGATCCGAAGAATTTTGGTTCGAATGTCGGAAAATGGGTGGCGCTGACTGAAACGATGTTTAATGTATTTTGAACTTAGAGGTGGAACAAACGCAAGTTTGTTGCGTAAATATAGTTGGTTACGTTTCCCAGAAATGCGTTATTAAATGAATGGCATATTCGTACAGTATGAATGGTATACTGATTATGTAACAACGAAATGTAATATTTGGCTATATTATATTATTCCACTGATTTGTAAATAATAGATAAAGGTAAATAAATGGATTACAAGCTTCATTAAATACAATGTAATAATACTAATTTCTGCTGCAGACTGAAAATGTTTAACTTCTGCAATGTAAGAGTGGTCAAGGTAATTGAATTATTACACGAGTAGCTTGAATAAAAAATCATTTGCACGGAATTCAGAATAATAACATTTGTAGAACAACGACGCGGTCTATATTAAAAGCAATCTTTTTATTACAAAAATACTCCATGTTATTAATTCGCTATAAACAAAAATGATATGACTAATCTGAGTACATCGTACAGTACTGATTTTAATTATTATTTGCTGTTAACACGGGTCTTCTTAACAAGAATTTGCAAACTGCTTGTTGAGACATGAAATTGTGCACTGAGAAAACTAATTGGTAAAAGTTATCACATTAGTTGTACAAAGTAAAGACTACTACAGAGATACAAAGTACAATTTCAAGTGGTAAACTATACTATTTGTCAAATAAAAGTTTACCAATTGAACTAGTAACATATTAATACTGATTCATCGATCTTTTAAGATTGTATTTTTGCCAATCATTAAACCGATAACTGACTATCATTTTTGTACTACTGTCATATGGTATTATGAAAATTACTTGAAATATTCGTATTTCTTTACCAATAAGAAAAGTGATAAATTTGTACCACTTTGCACTTTTACCATTTAAGTGGTACCAGTTAGTTTGTGTTTGAAAAAAAAGAATCGAGTCACACAGTGATACTAATTAAATTACCACGGCTAATTAGTTAGATACAGCACGACAAAAAACACGAGCTGGTTCAAGTGAAAATTAATTAATTTTGTTCTCCACGTGCAAAACGGTACGTAATACATTAATGTCAACGTGATCCTGTTAAATATAAAATAATTACGACTGACTTCTTTGCAGCATTAAGGTCTAACACCTTCATCTGCGTCACGAAAGGTTCGACAACGTAGCACAGTTTTCGCCTTTCACATTTTCGCGTACATCACCGAATAATTCAACACATTCGTCTATCCATTCCATCAAGCCGTTAAAATCGAGAACACCTCGACGTATCGTTTGCGATCTGTAACTGCGCGCGATTGTTCGATAAAATTTCAAGAAATTCTGCAACGACGATGGCTTCTGTAAAAGCTTGTAAAACTGTCGCGGAGAAAGTTTTTTAAGTGACGCGAAGTGGAAGCGCGAAATTGCTCGATTGCTCAGAACGTGACGAAACGGTCGTATGGCGCGCCGAACGTTTCACCCGCGATTAACATAACAAAAGTATCAACGCTGTCGTTAATTCGCGACAAAAGGACGCCTGACAAGAGCCGTACCGAGACTTTGATAAGAAGTAACAAAGCCATTTTTACGAATTATTTTATTCCGCAGTCGTTCTTTCGCAGTACATATAAATCACAGATAATTAACGTAATACTATAATATCTGAAACTTTGGACAGAGCTTTTCTCGCTAACTCCAAGAACTCCAACTTAGGGGAAAGTTTGTAATTTTGATTACACAATTATTAACTAACTTTCCATTTTTGTTATTTTTCCACGAATCATATTTGCCGAGAGGGAAACCAAATTACCCGCGGTAATGAAATCATCGCACTGATTGGGTTACAAACTTAGTGGTACGATTGTTTTTAATGACACAAATACGGCGTGATTTTCGAATGTAACTTGAAATTGTATTTCGGCTTAATCGTGTCAGCGTTATTACGCGGATTGCTTTTTCCGTGAATTATCACGTGGCCGCGAGTTTCGTCGTTACGTCGATAATCGTCAACTTTTTGGTTCCTGAAAATGAATTACTTAAAGCAGATGTTTTCAATGGAAGTGTTTAATCATGTTGCCCTAGGAACAACTGCGTTACTTATTCCCCGAGTGTTAAATGAATACCACGTGTGCTGGGTGAAGTGTTCCTGAGTCTTAAAGCTCACGCGAACTTGAGAAATAGATTGTTTTATTTCACTCATCATTTAGCTCGCGAAATAAAGCTGTAAAGTAAAATTGATCAACGGATTTTTCTATTAGAGTGAAAGTTTATTTTCAATAAAGTGGTCGTTGTGAGAGATTGAAATTTAGATATACTAGCTTATTTAACGATTCAATAAAAATTAAATGGTGGTATGAAAAAAGGTTAAAAATAATAAAAAGAGTTTTATAATGCCGGGATAGTTACATCGTTAAAGTTTAAACAACCGCAGATTGATATGGAATTGCAGAAACAGCTTTACAATTTTATTGATATCAGAATTATAAAATTCTATAAGCCAAAATGATTGGACAATATATTTTCCTTCAGAATTAATTGATCTACTTAATCCACGGTAATTCAAGTGGAAAGAATCGCTGTTATCACAATGGTGGCTATAGATCTGCCCCAATCGTCATATTAATCGCAAGTTGGGTAATTTAAGACCAGAGGTATACTCTTCATAGATCATGAGTAATTTTGAATTCCGTACGCTTCGCGTTACAGCAAGTGGCTTTCTTTGAAAACGCCGACGCGGATTGAGGAGTGTGATTATTCATTTAAGGCCAGGAAACAAACTGCGACAGCGGCGGCGATTTTTCGAAATCTCCACTTCAGTGGCTCGTGACTTCGTCAAAACTTGACCGATCGTTTTATTTTGACATCGCGCAGTAAAGCTGATTTACAGTCGTCGTTCGTCCGGCGCACACTTTTTCTACCGTTTTCTACGCTAAATTAAGACTGCAACGTCCGTTTCTATTACTTTCGGATGTTATTATGAAACGTGTGTAATGCGAAATCAGGTCACTGCGAAACGTAAACCATATTTTAACTCTTGCTGAGTTTTAGCCCAGATTGTTTACATACGCTTGCTATTATTCTTCAGTCATATTGTACGAACCGCTTTTTTACGGCATAGCTGCGTTACGATTGCAACGTTATTTTTCACACAGCAGTTGTGGACATACATACCCACTTTTACAATCATAAAAAGTGGCGAATGATAAATAACGCAGAACGCTAAAATTATATTGTTATGCTATTGGGATGAGTGTGTTTATTCATGACCTCCTCGCAATTTTCAAAATGGAAAACGGAAAAAGAAAGAAAAATGTAGCGTAGAGTACGAGCTTCAAGTTAGGTTATGACAAAGAAATTTTGTAATTTTTGCTTTGAAGAATGGTAGAAAAATTAATACGCTCAAAAAAGTTATCTCACCCAGAGTGGAATCCGTTAACCGTAAGTGGGCAGATTCTCAAACCAATATTTTGGTTGATTCTGACTTTTTTAGGTTATGGTTATAATAAAGATGATGTTAATTGATATTGCGAATAAAAGAGATTTAGAATATTGCTTTTGGTCTGTTTTTAAGGTTAACTAACTCATTAAAAAATTTATAATACATTTGTATAAGTGTTTTTTTTAGTTTAAATGCAACAAAAAAACAAAGAAGCCCCACAAAAGAGCAATTTAATCCGTCTGAAATGGAGAGATTTACATTTCATTTTAATTAAACTGAGCATCGGAATATTAACAATTTCTACTGAAAAACACAATTGCAATGATAATAAAATGATCGTTTAACATATTTGTCTAAATAGATGTTTTAAAGTAAATAGATGTTTTATATACCAGATAGAATAACAATTCTTCAATTAATGTTTAAATTACACGGAATTGAGAAGTAAATTGCATTTCAGTTTGTAATAATATTCAATGTAATATCTTCATATAAATACGTTTCGAATACATTTTATAAAAGTCTATCTGAACTGCAGGGATTATTTTGTCGCCACCTACTCAACCACATAAGTTGCAGTGATGTAACATGAATATCGGTGGTGATGTAACAAGATACTGGGAAAGTGAATTCAATATCGGAATATATTCAATTAAAAAGCTACTTTTTACCAAGACCTTTCCAGTCGCATAGTTAGAGGATATGGCTTCTTTGACCCAAGTTCTAAAGATCGATCTGTACTTGGAATAAACATTATCCATAAATAATGGAAAGATCATTTCTACATTAAATTTAAAATTAATTCCATGCAGGAAGAAGAACATATACCCTAATAGCCAGCATTATATAAATTTTATATAAATATTGTGTAAAGAATTTATGTAAATGATTTTACATAAAGTTTACATCAATGTACTTCCTCATTGT
>JABFPB010000201.1:0-49712 GCA_022817645.1 Ceratoteleas bidentatus
CCCCCCCCCCCCCCCCCCCGCCCCCCCCCCCCCCCGCCCGCGCCCCCGGCCGGGCGGGCCCCCGGCCGCCGCCGAGAGCTTGAGCTGGCCGCGGGGTACGGGATGGGGCGCGGGGCAGGATAGATCACGAGGCTGCTCAAAAGGGGAGGGCGTCCGCCGAGCGTGGGCTTACTCGTTGCTCGGCCAGATCGATAGCAGGCCGTGCAACTGAAGCCTGTGTCGTCGAAACATCAATACACGTACACGTGTACCCTTTGTGTACCGGTTACCTAGTGCCTGCACGGCCAAGAAGACACGATCAAAGCTGCCTAAGTTTATGATGGGCATCATCGGGTTCATCGACTCCGGCATGGCCGTATTATTGCCACACAGGCACGCTTTTTCCGACTCGACAACGGTTTCCTATGGCGAAACTAGGACAGGCTGATTCGTTTATTTGTTTCTTCCGAGGCATAACATGAGTTCGGGGCGATCCTGCCAGGATCGAGGGGAGGCGTTTTGGCGGATCGATCTGGAAGTGCGAGATTGGAGATGTCATCTGGCGATAGGGGGATGGACGGTTCGGGCGAAGAATTCGGAAACGAGAGAGTTGTGGTTGAGTTTTGGGTGGTTGCAAAACATGTTTATGTGACGATACGGTCATGTTGGGAGAACGACGTGAGTTCTGGAATCAATAACAAGTGGGAGGTTATTGTGACGTGTGACTGGTTGGACGACCTGAGAGGAGTGAATTTGAGAAGGCTGTGGTGGTTGGAATGGCCATCTAGATAGTTATAATTGTCATCAGGATAGTATTAGTTAATGGTTGGGTAGACCTTTTTACGTAGGACAAACAGATATAGTGGTTGGAAGGGTTATCTAGATGGTTATAATTGTCTTCTGAATGGTATTAGTTACTGGTTGGATAATCAAGAAAACTGTTTACGTAGAAAACTAGGTATGCTGGTTAAAAGTGACCATCTAGATGGTATAATTACTAGTTGGATAGACAAGAAAATTGTCTATGACTGCCAACTGGTATTAGTTACTGATAGTTATGACTGCCAACTGGTATTAGTTACTTATATGTTAATGATATTAGTTACTGGCTCTTGAGGCAAGAAAACTGTTTGGGAAACCTACCAGACCGGCATGGGAAGGTATGGATTTTTTTGTAACCTCCTCTTCATCTCATTCCAAATACGACGAGCAGTATCCCAAAGCGAGAATAGTCCCTGCATGATGATTCACTGCCATCACTTGAAGAAAGTCAGTCAGGGGATAACACTGAAACGTGATCGAGTGGAGATGTTTTGACTTGGGCTTCGACAATGAAAAGCAGTCGGCAGATCATCTTGAATCGAAGTCAATTATCCAAACACTCTCGCCCCCACCCCGAAGCCGGACAAGCCCAGCACCGAAATTTCGCCATTCACAGTTGCAAGCCGACGCATTAACCACGCATAAATCACCGAAGCCTTTGAGCATTAAAAAGCGATGCCTCTAACTGGCGCAGCCACTCCCCAGTGACTCGTAAAATCTTCGCAAACGAGTGTGGAATATGATGAACATGGATTCCGATCGATGAAGGCGCCCTCGCCGGCTTTCTCTGCCGTCGGATTTCCAGTCGCGCAAGAAGCGCGCAATCGATACACATCTCGAAACAACAGCCGAATCTCACGTCAAATTGCCAACCGGCTATTACTTAAGCTCGGCTATCGATCTGCGGGCCTCTGCACATTTGCATCGCACTGTCTTCGTAAAAAATTGCCGCGCATCTCGGCAATGTCGCGCGCCCCGAGTTCCATCTTTTCAAAGTGTCTCAACGCCGGCGCCTGCGCGCCTCGCTCGCATTCTAATGAATAGACACTATTTATAAATGCCGCGAGAGGCGCGGGTTACCGGAATTTCGCCTATTAAAGCCGCCCCCGCCCCCGGTATTTCATCGCGCAATTTTTTTGCGCGCCGCGCTCGCAGCGCCGCCTTTCATTTAGCCGGCTGTCACAGATCGGAAATATCCTGCGCGGTACAGCGCTCCACTATTGATGCGCCATTATTGTGCCTTTAATGAAAACTGAGGCACACTCGTGTCTACTTATTATTAGCGATGTTACGCGTTAGATGTCATTGTGAGGTGTCGCCTTATTTCCGGCGCGACGCTTTAACCGTGTACCGAACACGATAAAAAGTCGTTTCAGCTGCGCGAAGTCGTCAATGCAAATTCAACCGCACCCTTTAACATTTCGCTTCGGTTTGTTCCGATCGACTTCGGAGCCGATTTTTCTGATTGTTATGCCGAAACATTTTTGGAAGTACCAGAAGAGTACCCTCTTAAAACAGTTATTTTGGACCAAAGGTTTTTTTTATTTCAAAAGGACTTCCCTATTCATATTTGTCCAAAAAATTCCCTTCATTCAATTGGCAATTATTTTCACGCTATTATTTTTCTCCGTATGGATATCGCCGTAGATGTCACTTTTTTTCGCTGTATACCCAAACTTTTTTATCCAAAACGGTCTGCGTTTTGAGACAAAATGAAATTCCTTTTCCACAAAAACTTTTTGATCCAAAACAGATTCACATGAGGTCTGTGCTTCCGCGACGAAACCTCATTCAAAAATTGCGACACGATCGAAAAAACTCAACGATTCCAGGTTTCGCGTATCGCAACACATTTTGCTCGTGCTTTTTTACAACTATCCGTTTGACTACACAATAAGGCCGCGTGCAATCACGTTATCTCGAGTTGGTTGCCAAGAATTGTCATCTAACCAAACAACGATAACTCGGAAGATCGCGAAACCCGGCGCGCCGCGAAACGCGATCGACGAATAGCGCCACTCGATCGATACCCCTAATCAATCCTACTTTTTAATTATCCGAACCAAAGGCACATACTTAACCGACCAATTTCGACTTCCGCGAGCGAACGGGTTCTTCGGTCAAAAAGGAGCCGCTTCGCCGAGCTTCTGCGCGATAGTAGTAAAAGACTACGTGATGTCAGACTACGTTTTTGCGGAAGCTACACTTGATTAATTAACCGTCCAAGTGAAACTGGTCGACGCGAGTTTTTATCGCTCGTCGTAAACAATTTGCAGGGTCGGGGAACCCGAATCCGAATTATGGTTTCGACCAAAAAATGTCGGCCTCCATTCCGCGAACTTTTCGCCGGCAAAACCCCGCTTTTTCGGTCATCCATTTTTTATGCCAACGCGTTTTGCGGGCCCATTGCCGAAACGCAGGCCGAACACAAAAAAATGAGTCGACGTACGCGTGGCGCTTAAAAAGTCGCGCATTACAGTACCGCCTTGGGTATGCGCACATAGTCGCAACGTGATCACACCATTATCACACGTAGTGCGAATAAGCGTACAATTTTCTCCGTATTACGAAACGCGGCGTTTGGCGAAGTGAATCACCGGCCGGCCGTTTCGTAAGCGGCGCTCGTACGCGCGACGCGCAATCGTTTGTTTATCCGAGCGCCGGCGGCTGGGCGCGAAACGCAAAACGAAATGCAGCGCGGCCGTGCGTTTTCGTTTGTGACCTTAGCTTTTTCTCCTACGACTTTCACGGCGGTTGCTGTACCCGGCGCAGGCCTTGGTATCGATTCCTTTCGAGCGTTAAAATAGATCCAGCGGTGTCATTGCTCATTTTATAACCTTCGTTGTTATTTGTCACGAAGGACTCTTTTCAATAGGTTTCATTGTGGCCAGACAATCGGCGGGGAACGGCGTTTTTGTAATTAATAAGTCCGTTTTTTCGAGCGCCGCTTGCGCAGCCTTCGATCCGAGCGCCGACACTCCGGAGAGAACAACATTCCTGGCAGGATCGTCGGGTTTGAGTTTTCGAAATGTTTGGGGCTGAGCGTACAAACTGGTTCACTGAAGAAGTTCGGGTTAAGTGCTTCGGGGGAATTTCATATTGAGTTATATTGTATGCTGCTTTATGAGAATTTTTAGGCACAGTTATATTTATTTTTATTTAATGAATAGCAGAATCGGACAAGTTACAGTTAGGTCATAAGTACTTTAAGTATTGCCTTTCAAACATAAGTTTGATTTATAAGTGCTAAACATGTAGCTACAGAGGACATCTTTTAGAAAACTTAAAATTTATTCGAACTTCCTAAATACTTTTCCTACATATTCCTATAAGTATCAGCGATGCTTTAAGTCACTGACTTGTGAGTACAAGGAGTAAATCCTGAATGTATCGAAATGTATTTTATCTGTAAAATTTCGCATTGCAAGTAAAACGCTAAATTCCTGAATACCTCGAAAGTTCTCATTTGTTGTGAATACTCAAAGGCAAAGTACTCGAGTATCCAAAGTTGGCGCTGGAAATTCGTCCCGCCTCATTCCGATTCGGCTCACCTGCGCGAAATCCCGCAACAAATAAGGACGTCCTTATCGTGCAGCGTGTTTTCCGAAACATGCGACGAAGGTAACAATTATGCCATAATGCCCGGCGAGCCCTTGAGAAGTGAAAAGCACGTTCGATCAACATGCTGCTGACCGCGTGTCTTTGTCATTGATACCGAGCCAACTTTTGGGTCTTTCACCAGCCGCGCGAGGAATGCACGATAATGCACAGGAAAAGCTGCAATCGTCCAGACAATTATCCGAGACAATGATTGCCGATCGAGCGGCGCAAAAATAGCCGAAAAGAATGCGCCGGCGCTGCATTAAGAACGAGGTTCGGACGTGTGTACGCAAATGTGAATAATCGGCGACTGAATGCATGTATTATTCGGCGGATGAAATAAAGAAAGAAAACGCGCGACGTATTTGCAATAACGCGCGGTGCAGTATGCGCGCAATGAAACGAAGGAATTTATACGGGAATCGTTATCCGGCGTCGTTCTCAGCAACAGGAGTTGCACCTAATTGCACGTATATAGATCGCGCGTTGTGTGGATTATGCATCGGGTCGCTGCGGTTATTCCGAAATTTGCATTTTTCCCGGCTTGGTCTAAATAGTCGCGGAGCCTAATCCAGATGTTCCCAAGTACCCTGCTAAGTTATTTAAAGAGGGTCAATACTTTTTCGGCACATTCGAGTGAAGCTACTTCCGAGACACTTGAAGTAATCATTGAGGAACTTTCAGCTCACCTGAAAGTACACTTCCGAAGTATTTCAAGTAATTAAAAGTACTTGGAGTATTTTTAGAAATAACTTAACATGGTTAATTTAGGAAGATACTTTGGGTGGAGGACAAATTAGGTCACCATGGGCAAGTACTAAAGTACTTTATCCTTGACGAGTTTCGGAGCTACTCATTCAAGTAAAGTACTTTTTAAGGAAGCACTCCGGCTCTTCAAATCCCATCCATTTAAAGCGAGTGCAGAAATCAGAGTGACCTTTCAGCGCTGCACCTGTCGCGCGATTGAAGAACTTTTCGAGCGACACTTTCCAACCAAATTCGAAGCCTCAAGGTCTTCGACTATTCCTAGTCTCGTAGGATTCTCTCACTTAAAAATATACCGTTCACGGGAGACAGTTAACTATATACTTAGAACTGCCGAGCGCGCGTTGTGTAAGATCCAAAGTCGGCTTATTGCACTCTCTCGGCGGACTCAGTCATTAGCATCGTACACAATGTTGCACATCAACTATTATTTAATACACGTAACCGATAAGTTCTCGCGCTTACGTAGGCTCGTTTTTCCCAGTCATTCGAGGCGGTCGTTCGCTTCCCGGCGTGGTTAATTAACCCCGAAATATGATCAATCAAAATTCCAACCCCCGACCGAGCCGCGCAAACACCGGGCAATCGTGAAAACAGGCGACGCAACGCCGCAAATTGGCCGTCTAGACTGCCCGGCTGATTACGCCGACGAATCCCATTATCGTTTTGGATTTTCATCGCCATGGATCTATCCCTTGTAGAAAAACCGTTGATCCTATCTTAGGTCAGCATCGAAGACAAATTCTTTTAATTCATCAATTTAAGTTGAATATCTAAGTGAAGTATACCGCTGGGTGACACTTATAAGTGTAATTTCTCCCATTATCACTTCGGATTTTCATTGCCGAGGATCTGTCTGTAGAAAAACCATCAATTCTATCTTAGATCAGCGAAAACAAATTATGCCAACTCTCATCAGTCTGGGTTGGATATCTAGTTGAAGAATACCGCAGAGTGACACTTATAAGTGTAACACTTATCCATACTCAGGATTGGGCCATGTTTTAATTCGTTCTGGACAAATATTTGATCAGCAACACCTCCTGATGCTAGGTAGGGAATGCGTCGAAACCCCGGGCTAGTAGTTAGAACTTTCTGGTTGTCAAACGATTTTTCTACATGGGATGCGGCGTTGCCGCTGCGTTACATTCATTCGCCATGGCATAACGCATCTAGCCTCGCTCGCCTAGACGCGGCGACACACGCACATAGACACGTGCACGCGCATCTATATGCGCGAACCAACTCTTTGAAATATAGATAGATGCAGGCAGGCATGCTGATGTTATGATAACATGCGCCAGAGGCTCTCCGCGGTTCGCCTAGAGCGTCGTGCATTCAACTATTTCGTGCGTTGCCGCCTACTAGTCACACCTACAGTTTTTTCCGACAAACGGGGATAGCTGGCACCGAAACAGAGATTTCGGCTACGGTCGGGTAAGAGCTTTGGAACCTCAGGACTGCCAGAAAACTGGCCCTCCGGATGAACAGATGCAGAAAATCGGTCGAAAAGTTGGACGAATCTGATGGAAGTTGGAGCTGGTAGATGAAGACACTCGAAGCAGTGTAAGAGTGGGGCTCGAGGTTTTTCTAAGGCGATTTAGCCGATCGCGGCCATCCCTTTTGCAATCTCAATTGAACGATCACCTTGTCGGGCCTAAAACGAAGTGGTATCGCGAGTCAGCCATATGTGGAATACGTCTATTTATACCAAACTTCTCTTCGATCATGCATTTACATTTTACTGCGGCTTCGCGTTAAGCCCACGAGCCGCCAGGCACAATGAGCCGAGGATCACTTCCAAGTTCCTCGACTTATGACCAGCTGTTATGGTTCTTAATGTAACTCCGCGTCTTGTCTCTTTTCAGGTATTTTAAGTATTGAGGTTCTCACTTACCTACGCCTGACTATGTACTTACACAACTTACCTCTTTAGCAAAGTAGCTAAAGCTACTCTAAAGCCTACCTTCAGGTACTTGTTTTCTTCCTTAGTTTCATACCTTCAAGTTGATCTTACCCATTAAATAATACTACTAGATGACTTCATGTAACTTCCAACCAATTTTCTTACTTACCCCCAATTTCGTTCACATGTGACTGTAAGTCTTATGACAACTGATTCCGATAATTCTTGCCGCATCCTTTTCGCAAACGCGGCGAAATTTAAATAATAATTTCGCGCGATGTAGGTGTGTTCGGCGCTGCCGGTCTCGACCGATTCTTTCTCCAACCGGTTGACGTAAGCGAAAAAGAAAAACGTAGCTTATTGATTACTATAGTGAACTACAGTTCAATATGATGTAATTCTCCCACCACCGGACATGTTAGCCCGCTATCGTGCATCGTGTATAAATCATATTATATGCAGTGCCATTAAGAGCGATATAGCTGGCGCGCGTAGCGCCAACTGAGCGGCAGTTGTAACACACGCACGCATTATTTACGCGAGCATACGCATATCACGGATCGGCCGAAGTGCAATGACCAATCGACGTTTCATCGGTAGAAAGTTCCGATCGTTTCGGCCGGCGCAATCGCGCTCAATGCGATAGGTTATGATCCAATTTTCTGCTCACTCTCCGACTTCTGGTTTCGATCGAGAGTCGTTGTCTTCGGGACACCTTGAGTTCATGAGGTAATCGAGGAAAGTGCTTGCAACTGAGTTGAACTCAGATGAATCAGCCTCGGATGATTTACTTTAACTGAGTACTTATGATCTAAGTAACTAGCAGATTTACTTAATTTGAGTAGTTAGAGACAGGATGAATACCTCTTTGAAAGGTTCTGAACAGGTGTAACAATCTGAAGTCAAACGTAGAAACATTTAATCTGGAACATGAGAGTTGAACTCAGATAAATTACTTTAATTGAATACTTGTGATCCAAGTAACTAGTAGATTTACTCAATTTGAGTACTTAGAGAGAAATGAATACTTCTTTATATTTCTTTGTATGAATCAGGAACAGAGTTGAACCACTTTCAGATGAATAATTTTAATTGAATACTCATAATCCAAGTAATTAGTAGATTGACTCAATTTGAGTACTCAGAGAGGGAATGAATACTTCGTTGTAAGGCTCTAAACACACACCTGAAGTCAAACATAGAAACAATCAGAAACATGAGAGTTGAGCTCAGATGAATCACTTTCAGATGAATTACTTTAATTAAATACTCATGATCCAAGTAATTAGTAGATTCCCTCAATTTGAGTACTTAGAGATGGACTTAATACTTCTTTGTAAGGCTCTGAACATATGTATCTGGAGTCAAACGTAAAAACAATTAACCTGAAACATGAGTTGAACTTAGATGAATCATTCTCAGACGAATTACTTTAATTGAATACTCATGATCTAAGTAACTAAGCAATTCACTTGATTTGAGTACTCAAAGAGGAAACGAATACTTCTTCGTAGGTGCTGAAGTACTTGAAGTTGCTTTCCAGTGATGTAACACACCTGAAGTCAAACGTAGAAACGATTAATCTGGAACATGAGAGCGCAATGTTTACATGTCGCTCTCGCTACTAGAACATATCAGTAACACAATTATAAATAAACCCGATCCCTGATAATGCGGATCAGCGTTTAATCTGCTGTACGACCTGCATGAAAAGTTGAGTGGTTTTAGATGGAGACCCAAGTTTAGGTCTTGATGAGACCAATCAATCGAAAATGCTTTCCCCGGGATCAATAGGTCCGCGCGAAAAACACTCTCCCAAGTAGCCGCGACAAATTTAATGGCGCAGCCGGTCGGCGCGATTGACGCATCGATCTAATATTCGTAAACGTTTCATCTCGATGTAACGGACCGGTGATTTACTGCATCTCCGAATTACTTAGTTACGGCAACAAATCGATGCACTGTCGGCGAAATTGCATCAACTGCAGCTTAAATGCGCTACAATTAATGTGTCAAAGGCGTGGACGCGCTCTTTCTGCCGGTGTTACAAAGTGCACGGCGCTTTAATGAAAAATTGTCTTTGTCGGACGGGTTTTTTTGGGCGGCTCGAAAAACCGGCGCGGCAAAATATACAGAGAGGGGCCCGGGGAGGCCGGAATCCCCGGGCCTCGAAATATCTCCGACATTTCACCCACTCAAGTTACTCGAACGCACCCCGAAACTTCACGCTCCGTGCAACTATAAATACCGAAACGCGTCCCATGCCGTAAAAATGTGACTAATATCTCGGCATTCGGGATTCCGTTTGAGACATTTTTTCCCGGTGCATTCGCGTTTGATGCACTTTAATGGCGCGCGGGTTTGATTTCCGAGCTCATTTCTGCGGACTGATCATGATATTCCTTTTTTCTGTTTCAGGTAAGGGTGCCTCGAGATTCCCGATTGTAAGGTGTGATTCGGAAAAGGTAAAAGTAATGACGACGACAATTGTATTTTCGTAATCTCCGACCGTAAATTCACATCGTCATTTAAGGTGATATAAAAATCCAAGACGAAGCTCCCGAAGACAATCGCGAGATTTCCGCAAAATCTGAGGGACGATCACTTTTTCATTAAAATCCTTCTTTTCGTTCTCATTTTGCATCTCTTCGTCCGTTTCGCAAACGAGAATTTAATCAATAACAATGCTGCAACATTACATCATTTCGCTATTATAAATACATGATCAATCCAACTTCTAACTCGTCACAAAATTGTCAACAATTATCGTTCAACGTGTTTTCCTCGCTTTCCAACCGTTTTCCATCCAACGCGAGCGGCGCCGTCTAAAAACAGACGCGGAAAAAATGCTTTCAAAAGAGTCGCAAAAAATGTAAAAAACTTTCGCCAGGAATTTCGAAACGCAAATGGAGAAAAACGCGAGCGCAAAAACGCGCCTCAGCGTAAAAAAGAAGTGTCGAGGAAAGCGCGCTTAGAAATGTATCAGTGGAAAATGCGCATAAAGCGACTGAGAACCACTGATTAAGCAGCCTTGGCTGAAGTTGTCGAACCCGCGACCCAGTTACACGCTCGCGCCAACACCGCTGCAAGTCACCCACACTTCTGAAAGGTGCATGCACTATGCAACGATGCGCGTACACACTGGCAAGCAAAACGTCGACGCTCGTCCATACGTCCGTCCGTTCGTTTGTCGTTGGTTCGCCGTCCCGCTCGCGGCCTATCGCGCTCCTTGTTTCTTTTTCTCCCGAGCGCCCGAGAGAGCTTAGACGATACGCACATACTAACAATCGGCTGTTGCAATATTAGAGAAAAGATTAATACGGGGAAGGGAATTGACGATAATTAGAAGGAACGATCTTTTTTTCTTAAGGGGTACTGAAGAAAGAGACCCCCTGCATTTTCCGGAGATTTTTTGCGGGTTAAAAAACACTTCCCGCCGTCCGACGCGAAGTTTTTGTATGCAGTGATTTGACACCGAAATTGAGAGGCCACTTTGCATAAACAATATTTCTCTGTTCTGCTAGTAAAAAAAGTGCTACCTGAACTACGCAGATCAATACCGCGGACTTCGCAAATATAGAGAAATCTGAATAATGGACACGGGTGCGACAAGTTTTTGTTAGTAACAATTGTTTTTCGATAAATTGGATCCGTTATAAATTGCGGGAAAAAGGAGCCGGAGGAATATTTCCAACTTTTTTCAAGACTTCGAGATTGAACATTTTGCCGGGGGGGAAATTCCGGATCTATCCGGAATTTTCACGTGGAAACGCGCGCCTTAATTTTGTTGTTGTCGCAGGTTAATTGGCGCGGCGAACGCGTGTTCGGCTTGTTGTACGAAGCCTTCCTTCGCGCGGAAATAAAACAATTTATTCCGAAACAATGGCGACCGTGGCGTTCCTTTCATTGGCTGCGATTAAGTCATTGGAATAATATTTCGATGGAAATGAAAGGGAAAAAGGGCGTCGTGAAAAACGCCGGAGAAAAAGAAAAAAAGGAAAACGGCCGTGTCGAATGAATTACGTCGGATTTCGGGCAGCCCGGTGTATCGGGGGTTTAATTTCCCAATGCATACGCGCGTGTTACAAAAGGAGAAGAAATCGAATTTCCGGTTTCAACTTTCTCCGCGACAAAAAAGAGGGAAAGAAAAGCGAGGAGGCACGACACTTTCCGAGCCGCGTAACCAAAAAAAGATACGCCGGAGCACGCGGCAGCGACGCTAATTTCGTCGCTATAACGATTTCGATGATTTTCCTCCAGCACCGCTTGTACGTAAATAGCTGAAATAACAGGCGCCTTGGAAAAACGGAGGATAAACCTTTCACCTACTGCGGCCGTGCCCTGTCATTTTAAACGAGAATTTTCAATCTTTTTTTTCAAATTTTTCACATTTTCTACAGCGGGAGTCAAATATTTTCGGATAACTGATTTTTTACCAGCAATTTAAATAAGGGTGAAATGGGCTAATTTCAACGCATGAGGAATTGTTGATCAAAACTTTTTTTTTCAATTTCACCATTAAATAATGTTACACAGTTTGCCAAAGACTTCTTTTGTAAAACGCTCCATCGAAGTATACCGTTCATTCATATTGATTCGCGTTAGGGAAATATTGATACACGTTACACAATGTTAAATCAGGATACGTCTAATTGCGATACATTAATAGTTACGTTTACTGTGCCGAGTCAATAATAAGCGTTCGGTTGCTCCGATAAAAATGAATCCATTATAATCTATTTATAAACACACTCGGCTCCAAAACCAATAAATTATTTCGACTTTTTCGTACGAAATAATGCAATTATCCATATTTTCGCCACATCACGTTAACCTGAATTTCCCTTTCATCGGAGAAAAAGTGCGACAAAAACCCCACCGTAATTCCACTCAGCCAGCCCAATAAAGCGACTCAAAACTAACAAAACGAGACTCCGCCGAAAATCCCCAAAATTCGAAAAAGCTGGCCATACATTTCGGCGCGGATCGAGCGTCTCGCGCTTATCTGGCCGCCATAAACCGCGTCGGTCTATCGATTTATCAGACCGAGAAATCGAAAGCTTCCCACAATACGGCCATTTCCACGCGCGGGCATTATGTCACAGATGTCGGGTTTGTTTAAGACCATGTGTTATATCATAAATCGTCAATTGTCACAGCTCGCAGTTTCACTAATTATTCAACATGGCGGTGCTTTTTCAACTCGGCCGATCGATCGGCCCTGCCATTTTTAATTACACATTTTTAATTTCGTCCCAATAAAACACTAATCAATTTTTATTACTCTTTAATCAAATTACAAACTACTCTTAAACCCATTTATATTTATAACATGGATTCATGCGATGAACCGCGTGAACCAGTTTCGCCCGCGGATCAATTTTTTATCTGGATCGGCGAAATTCGTGAATTCGAAGAGTCTCCCGCGAGAAAGAAAAAGGCGGCCGAACCGGTCGGCATCTGCGCATGCGCGGCACTTTTCGAAAACGGCGCCGCGCATGCGCACTTCCCACTCGCACCTCATCCAAAACATTCGCGCATTTCGCCGCAACTTTTCCGCATGTCACTTCGATTCGATCGGTGCGAAAACGCGGTTGCATTTCCTGAATGAATTGACCCCTATAATAAATTGTGACGGAGCTGCATAATGTATGCGCGGCTCCTAAAAATACCGTCCCGTTGGGCGGCGAATGAATGTTTGATGCAAAACGCGGCGAGATAACGCGAAGAAGCCGGCGGTTCCATTGCACTTAATAACCCGTGATGAAATTTAGAAAGCACATACAACACCCGCATGGCCGCGCGATCACGTGCCCGTGAGCAAGTGCGTGCGCGCAAGGATAAGTGTTAATCTTGTTAACGCGAGGCGAGCGCGTTATATTTTACATGCACGTATGAATAAATAACGATTGCGAGCGCAAATATTTTCACGCCGGGGGGCGAATTGCTCGCCGGGGGGGGGGGAGGGGTACAAGAATCAAGCGGGGTGCCTAATGACCTGGAAAACCTCGGGAAAAGAGGCCTGCGCGGTTTTCGCGAAAATTTAAGCGCGCAAATTCGAAACGAGTTTCGTCGGCCTTTTGCCGCCGCGGTTCGATAATCCGCGCAAAAGTCTTGCGACACGGTGACTAATTTATAGATTTCCGCGGAGGGCGGGCAAAAAGCGTGGCGCGGCACATAAACGGCAAAAAATTGCGTTTATTGTCGTGTCGCGCGTAAAACAAATGAATTAGAGCTGGCTTTCGAAATGCGCGCGTGAATCAATAACGGCCTGTCGATGGGACTTCGTTATTTTTATTGTCCGCGCGACGAGTGCATTTCCTTCATGCGAGGCGATAATTATGAAGCGGGGTTTGCTTTTCGGTTAAAGAGCGGCTAAAAATAATGTGTGGAGAATTAATAATCATTGGGGGGGATCGACGATGAAAGTACGAGGTGTTCGGCGATAATTGGAGGATAGTTGGCAAATTAGATATTAGATGTAGACCGGTCACGTGACTCGGTATTTTCGCTAGTAACATAGCCGAAAAATAGGTTAGGTAATCTATATTTTGGCGGTAGGAACTTTTACATGTAAATGGAGCGAACGGTGAGGAAGGAAAGGGCTTATAGGTTAGCTCAGTCCAGGTTCTTGCTATCGCTGAAATACATATATGAACAACATGTACGAAATCAACACTGAGAAAAAGAGATAGCAAAATGTCAAGTAAATGTTAAATAAAGTAAGTGGATTCTTTGACATACGGCAGAGGCAAAATTTAAAAAATATGTTGTAAGTCCTAATTGTGCCCAAAACAGTATGAAGCTGGACTGGTAGTCTACAGTCTATCAGATTGTATTAGAAAAAGAATTTGCAGTTTTATCATAATTCGTTTTTGACTTTAATTGTGCATTTTTTACCATAAATATGAATTATTTAAGAATTCATCCTATCATTTTTACAATATTTGCAAAAAATAATTACTATTTCTGTCGAAAAAGTAGTTACCCTGAAAATCTGTCGGAGTTTACCATTTTTAGCTTCATCGCATCAGACTAATTAATCTAATTAATTTATGTCTAATCTCCGTTAGAGTGTCTTAATGTCTCTTTACAAAAGTCGCCGTATCTTTTTCCTCAGCATATTGTTTTTCGCCTCTTTTAGAGCTAGATTGCCAGAATTCACGTTAGAAACGATTCGCCACACCTTGACCACCGTCCCTTAGTAACAATCGTTTTCTTTCCGCCCTTGTTGCGCAATATCCTATTTCCCACCAAATCGACTCATACCTCAGCGGTAAACGCGCTATCGCGCGAGTTATCGCGCGGGTTTCATGGGAACGGACGGGGAAAAAATGAAGCAAAGGCAATTGTAAATGCGTTCGACCGGTTTGAATCTGGTCAGGTTCAACTGCGACGTAAGTAAGCGCGCATTGTGCAGCACGCATGTCAAAGATTGAAACGCCTTTCATCCGACGCACAGTGATGAATTTAATATCCCAATATCAATATGCATCATTGGAATTACATTTTGAGCGGGCAACTCGCCTCGGTATTGATCAACAACGCATTTATTAATTATTCAGCGAACAAAGACACCGCGCTGCGCGACGTCATTTCAAATTTGATTCAATCTTCTCGAATGCACGTTTCCCGATAAATCCGCGACGAAATTTCCCTGGAAGCGCCAATTTTGCACTCCGTTGGGGGAGTCCCGCCAGATGGCGCCAGATCGGTTTCGACACCGAGTCCCAAAACAACGGTGCTCCGAGTTGAGTCGTAATTCGGATCATCAAGAAAGGCCGCTACGATTCCCTTTCGATTCGTTACGTCACACCGGACAACGGGTACTTGCTTTCAGCCGACGAGGCTCTTGCTCAAGAACCGCCGGGTTTGCCAGTTCGGCGGTTTCAAAAACGCGGTCCGCCCCAGCGACGCCCGGAGAATATTTAACTGTCGCATTTTTTCTCCCGACGTAACGGCCACTTTTACGCGCCGTTGCACCTTCGACGACGTAACCGCGCCGGCAATTAATTTCGGCTCGGCGCAATTCGTTCCGGGGGAGGGGGATAGATCGATGGGCATCGCCTGTGATTTGATCAGCTAATTGTTGTAACGCGTTTGTGCATTATTTACCCGGCTGGCCTATTTATTAGACAAAAATAACGCCGGGCAAAAGTAACCTCCGATCCTGGCAGGATCGCCAAATAACTTGAGTAATTTGATTGCGTTATCGCCAATTCGAGCGGACAAAAAGTATCCGGACGTCCGTAAAACAAAGATCGTGCCGAAATAAGACGCGGACTCGAAATAGTGTCCACCGCGGGACCAAAAGCTCGACGGCGGCTCGAAACGGGGGATCCGTTGCGGCGCGACTCGCGCGCCCTCTCGCGACCGGGTCCTGCGGCGAGCGGCGCGGCGATTGGTCGGCGGCGGCGCTGTTGCCGCGGCCGCTTTAACAGGCCTAATAAAATGTAATAATATAATTGTCGGCAAGTCCGAAATTTGGTTAACGCGTTCGCCGCGAGCGACGGCGAGCGGTGGCAAGTGGCGCGACGCGATGTGGGTCAGGCAGGCGTCCGCGTAGCTCGAGGGAGGCCGAGCGCCGGCGGAAACGGCCGAGCGGCAATCGTGCTGTGCATCTGGGTCAGCGGCACCGCGGCGCATGCGCACGCCACCCGGTCGTTCACCGTCCCAACTCACTACTATTCTTCCTTCCGAACGGCGCCCGCGTCGACTTCGTATTGACCGCCGGAAAAACGTTAGCTTTTCATTCAGACGCCAACATCACGCCCGATCGAACCGCGCGCGCCGCTCTTCCCGACAAGATGCCTCCTCACAAGTCCGACGCCCAGATACCGGCGGCTAGGTAGACGGAAAAAATATCCCGCGCAAAATATCCGTGGACAAAATATCTCTGGGCTAAATAACACCCTCTTTTAAATTAAAAATACTACATTATTTGTGTTACCTTACATAATATGAGATATTATAGTTTTATAAAGAAGCATGTTTGTATGTGTTTGTTTGATTGTTAGTTTTGTTAGTTTCATTAGTTTCGTGAGTTTCGTTGGTTTTGTTAGTTTCGTTAGTTTTGTTAGTTTCGTCAGTTTGTGGTGGTTAGTTTCGTTAGTTTTGCCCCCGGGAAATTTTTTCGGGATATTTTATCCTGTAATATGAAGACCAGGATTATTATCCTGTAATATGAGAACCTGTGTTTTGTTAGTTTCGTTAGTTTCGCTAGTTTCGTTAGTTTCACTAGTTTCGTTAGTTTCGTTAGTTTCGTTAGTTTCGTCAGTTTCTTTAGTTTCGTCAGTTTTGCCCCGCGAAATTTTTTCGGGATGTTTTATCCTGTAATATGAAGACCGGGATTATTATCCTGTAATATGAGGACCTGTGTTTTATTAGTTTCGTTAGTTTCGATAGTTTCGTTAGTTTCGTTAGTTTCGTCAGATTCGTTATTTTCGTTAGTTTTGCCCCCGGGAAATTTTTTCGGGATATCCTGTAATACGAAGACCGGGACCCGTAATTACGCGAAAATTTTCCGCCGTTTTATGCCCGCGAGAGGCCTCGACACATGTCGCAACCGGCCGCTTTTTGTGAACATATGCTGAAATTGTACGGACATAATTGCGCACAATGCCCCGCCGGTACAATGAAGTAAACGAGTATTGTATTTGTTGCACGGCATAACGAGGCGGCGCGCGAAAATCGCGCAATCGACGCGAACTATCCGCGCGACGCCCTGACGTCACGATCGCGAGTGGGACGCGCGAAAAACAAAAACGGCCGGCCGAGCGCGAGAACAATTGCGTTTATCACTCGCGCCTTTTTTTCCGCACGGATCTCGTCTAATGGATCTCGCGATGAGGCCGCGAGAGAGTAGATCTCGAGCGGCTTGCGGCGAAACGTACTTTCCGTCCGCGAATCCTTGGCTTTATCAGTTTCTTAGACTTGCCTTTCATTAGAATTAATTCGACCAGTGCCAAATCAACGCGATTTCGAGATCGAACACTACGTGTTTTATTATAGTTAAAATAATTAACTTCAATAATTCTCATAATTTTTTTCTCGTACTACACCAAATTTAATATAATTGGCATGAGCTGAGGATTTTACATCCACTCTTCACACGAAATCATTTTTTACAATTGATTATAAGAGTGGCTTATATTTATTTTGAAGAAATAAAATTCTGGCGTTTGGCAGGTTTCAGTTTGCGGTTCCAGTGCGGTTTTTGGTTATGGCTGTACATTAATGCGGAAAAAATTATACGAAACTCGTTTACCCGGTAACGAATTTGCGTGGAGTAATTAAAGCGAATAAACGAACGGGATGACACGAGAGAAGATGCATGTTATTTCAAGGTGTAATTAATGTAGGCTATATGCGCGTCTCGCGGCCCAAATTCAGCAATCTTTTCGAACGCCCGACAAGCTTGGCATCGGCAGCTTAATCAGCCGCCGCGTTTACACCGGCACGATAGTGTCGCAAGTATTACCACATCATTCGCATAAGGAATCTGTAACGATCGTTCTAGTCCGCGCTAGAGAAAGCAACTGTTACCAACTTCTCGTAGTGCTCTTCATTTTGCGATTGGATTAGGAACTTTTTGAAAAGTAACTTTCTCAAGTCTGTTTTCTGGAAAACGCCTTGAATCAAAAACAGTTTTCTGGCTTTTTAGCAAAGAGGCTTAGACTGAAAAATCGCTTTTTACAAAACAAATGGGAAGTTGCTGGGGATATTATGAGTTTAAAGAGTTATAGTAAAAACTTATTTTAAAGAATTTTTCTAGGTAACCGTGCTTCGTTGGATTTCGTGGGTGTGGAAGTGTAATTTTCAGATTATAATTGAAGTTTGACCACAAATATAAAAATACATAAAAACGCTTTTCTGGATAATGAATATAAGATGATCTGATCGAGATTACAGCTTGGCAATGATGAATAAATTATTCATTAGAAACAATGGTTTATGGATGATGAATTGAAAATTATGGATTAGAGCTGATAAATTACAGATGATGGTTTGTGAATGATGAAATTTAGATGAAGGAATGATAATAATTGAAGATGATGTATTGTAGGTCGGAACTGGGAAGGGTATAATCATGTATGGTAGAAGATCATGATTTTCTTGATAATACGATGAGAATTGAAGATGACAGAGCGAGGACTGCAACGATTTGACAACTATAGTCTGAAAACGACGCTTTTTTCAGTATTTATTGTCACACCTAAATTTTATACATCTTATGTGAACATTTATCACAAACATCTGAAAGATAATCGATAAAAAGCATCGATAAAAAAACTCCACATCTTGATCTTTTAAAGACCGTAAAGCTGTCGGAAAAGCATACCCCATGACTTTGTCAACACAGGTCCCATTGTCCTTTGACCTATCGTCCTTTCGCAAACGTCCTTTGTGAAGTCTACTGAATCGTTTAACAGTAATCTGCGGAAGTGCGCTGTCAACCAAGTCAGGGAATACCGAAATTGCATACCTAAGTTTATTGCGTAAATTGTATAAATTATAACTCGATGTAAACTTTACTGTAATTCAAAATAATTTTTGATGCGCCCGTATTTCGCGAAGCAAAGTTTTTGTACAATAATTACCGTAATACCTTTGTAATGTCACCCGTGAGTTAACTTTCTTCAACTTCTTTATCACCCTGGTTTTTTCTCGCATTTTTCCGTCGCTATACTATAACTCGCATCCTGTTCGTAACGTCAATCGTAGATTTAATTACTCCAGCTAAAACGAACTTCCTTTTTTCAATTCAATGATATGTTGCACAGAACCTACAGATCATAATTTTTATTCGTTAATTAATTCCAAAATGAATCAATCGATCAAAGACATACTCGAATAAAAAATTTTGTCAACAATTGATCAAAAATTGATCAACCAAAAATGATACCGGTTTCGATAAAGTTCTGATCATTTTTAGATCCGAACTTTACCGTGAATTGATCATGAATATATTCGAGCAAGACAGTCGTCGCTTAAATCCGCCCGATCCGTCTCTTTCAATCCCGAAGCAGTGAATAGATAAAAACTGCCCAACTTGCGACTTTTTTACAAAAAAAGAAGCGCCGCTCGTATCCGCGTTATCCTTACATTTTAAACGCCGTCCACGGCAGCACGCGCTGATCGAGTAATTGCTATCGACGCGCGCTCTCACTCCGCGAGCCCATATTCCGCGCCGACCTACATTTGTTTCGCAAATCACGGTTCTGTCATACGGCTTTCCTTCCATCTGCAACCGTCTGCCACACTCGCTGTAAAACAACTCGTTAACCTCGTGAGAAACTGATGTACTTTTATCTCACGATTCGTGGCTTCGTCAAATATTACGCGAGCCGGCGCGTTGAGAAATAAAACGTACACGAGCCGCGCGTTTTGTTTACCGCTAACGATCTCGCGTCGCTGCCGACGAAATCGCGTCTGCAATCGAATCTGCCGCTTGCACAATCGCGCCATTTTTCCGCGGGATCGTGTCGAATCGCGCTGTAAAACACCGTAATCCAGATCCGCCGATACCGATCTGCGATTTTCATAACGATTTTACGACGTTACACTTCAAGTAACTGCCGTATTTATATTCTGTGATATTTCCACGACGTTCACCAGGCGCAAAATCATTGTCTCTCCCGCGGTAATTGCAGTTAAAAACAGTAATTACTCGCGCTGGCGGGATTGCCAAATTCTGTGGGTCCCCCTCCCTTCCTTGCGGGTCCTCAAAAATCATTGCGACTTTACAGCGTAATCTCGCCTGGTTTGATGGAAATGAGAAAAAACTGGGGACGTATTGTGTATTGCCAATTGTATTTACAAACGTGCGAGGCACAGGTTGGCAATCTCCATACGTAAATGTATGCGTGCGTTATGCAATAAATGAGAATGAGCGAAAGAAACGAAGGGCAAGAGGAAGGAAATACCGGGGATAATGGGGAGAAAAAGAGAGAGAGAGGACTGGGTTTCGCTCGTAAGCGATAATGCGACGCGGAGGGGGGAGTATCGACGGGCGAGACTGCACGGTACAAGGACGCGGCTCTTAAGGAAAGGACGAAGGGTGTCGAGTTATTCATCTGATTAGAAGACACGCCGATCCATAACACCGGCGAGCTTACGTAACCGAGTGAAAATGTTTCTTTTTGTTCGCGCCGGCTTTATACTCCCGTCGGTAAAAGAACAATCGTCCTTTCAGCGATGAATGAAACGGGGCGATGCGTCCGTACGAAGAACGAGCTTCGGCTTATTTGGCAACATTGATTCGCGATTGAAAGGAGCTGCAGGTATCCACCTGTTTCGATCCGGAACGTCTTCGAAGAAAAAAACTGTGCAAAATGCACTTTACTCTGCGCGTCGCAGAGTCCATTAGCAGAGAATGTCTTCCGAATTACCGAACTTCGAAATCCTGGCAGGATCGCCAAATTTGAACCCTCGTCACGTTACTCTCCGCTTTGCAGAGTCCATCAACGCGGAGGATGTTTTTCCGAATTGCTGAACTTCGATGTCCTGGCAGGATCGCCAAATTGAGATCCTCAATCCCGCGGCTCGTTATGCCTCGACAAAACCCTGGCGCGATCGCAAAATTCTAGATCGATCGGGGTCGAAAAAAGCCGGCTATTAAAATCGCGCGCGCAGACTTGGTGTCACCGTTTGTTGCTGTAAGGCAAGCAAACATCGAATCCATTAAAACGCGCGTTGTATCTCTTCCGGTGCTGAGTGGTAGTCGGTCTTGTCGGGGTATCGTGTTACGAAATCGTAGTGTGCCGCAAAACGAAACGCGTTGTCTCATTGGATGCGTCCGGAGGTCGCTGAACTGTTTGCCGAGGTGGATCTGTCCCTTGAACTTAACTCCGTTGTCCAAATAACTGTCGCCAGGGGTCACTGGCAAACAGCGCGCGCCCCGAGACAGCGCCGAAAAGCCGACCCCTGGGTGTCGTGTTTCGGGGGGCTATTTTCGCGGGCGCCTTTGGGAGGGGTCAGACTGCGCGAAAGGGACTCGCAGAAACGAGCGGCCCGGACGATAAGGAAGTAAAAGTTACCGAGCGAACAACAGGGCTAATGTTACAGTTTAGATGTATCGCAATAACACTAATAACACGTTTCATTGTTCGGATTGCCGATGACGCAACGGACTAAGCATCTGTGTGATTCCAGCTCTTGTCTAACGCGATTTTTAACCGCATCAGCTGGCGAGATAAAAATAACACGAAGTGTAACAATCGTCGGACTTTGACCGGGAACACGCGAAACTTGACAGATGCCGATGCGATTTTGATGGGTCGGCATTTTCATTGGAAATCGTTTCTCAAGGGACCTAAATGATTCCGAATTTTGAGACTATCTTTGGACTTCGGAGAAATGAAGGAGTTGCGAGAAAATGTGTATTTCAATATCCCGGCGTATCGCGCAAATTACCCGATATCCTACAACATTTTGCAACAATTGATTCTATTATGTTAACTATAAATTGATGGCTAACGTTTTTACGTACTATTTGCAGGAAATGTTAGATTGCATCGGGGATGAATGTTATCCGTATGACTATGCAAAACATTTTCAACACTGTAATTTCGTCATTTCGCAACGCCACGTATCAACGAATTTTATCTGCCAAGTGCTATAATCAACACCCAATATACAATTATCCTACTATGCTCTACTATCATATCAATCCAACCGCAGATTTTTAAAACACTCAATGCCACCTCGGTTTTAACAATGGTACCCCCAACCTTCCTGATCGGTATGGACCACTTTCTTAAACCTCCCACAACACCTATTCCATCAAAGTCTATACATAACATCTCATGCAATCCATCAAATTTGTGGATTTCCGCGAAATTCACCTAAAAATTCCAAACCGAGCCTTTCCAGGCCCGCCTTTCGCGTTCTCCAGTACCGCGACTGCAGCGCTCTCTCGGGCGCGCCGCTTTGCACGAAAAAGGTTGCGTAACGCTTCGTCTCCAAGTGGCAAGGTGAAACGCGAAATCGCAAAGGTCTTCGCAACGGCGGAGGCCGGATCGGCAATGTGTCGCTGATACCGCATGCGATATTCGGAGTAACGCGGAAGGGAGGCGGGGAGGGGGAGGCCCACGGGACGGGAGGGGCGGTCGGGGGGGGGGGGGGGGACTCGGTTGGAGCCGCCGCGCGATGACGATGACGACACACAGCAGCCTCTAGCGCGGAGAAGGAGGAGGCAAAGTGGCGAGGCTACTCGGGACTCATCGGCGGAGGCGCGCACAGTTCAGTGACCCGGCTGCACGACTCTCGCACATGGTAGGGATTCTGACATATTGTGAGATGCCAAGCTACGCCGGTCCCCCGAAAAACAACGCTCGCTCGGTCTCGCTCGCGCAGCCAAAGCTTCCTCCTTTCCTCGTCGCGCGGCCGCGGTTCTTTGAACCCCGAAAAATACAGGCGTCAGTCGCGTAGGACTTAGTTTCCGAGATGCCGCTCTTTCGGCCCAATCGGGCCGTTTTCCCGAAACACTCCGGGGCCCAGTGAAAATTCCTGCGTCACCGCGATGACGTGACGGAGTGCCTTCCCGAAGTGCGGTACCGAATCGCCCGAAAACCTCGGACACTACGGCATGACGCATCGGCGCCTAGGTGATTGTCCCCGGAGGTCATCGGTAGTGGTTACGTAACCCGCCGGTCCGGGTGCACTCGGTCCGGGCGCAGATTGGGCCGTTTTCGCCCGCCTTTGCGCCGCCATGACGGCTCGCGCTATTTTTAACCGCGTCGCGAGTGCCACGGGTAATAGCGCAGCGGCGCTATCTTTGCGCAGATAAGCGCATGAATTTCGCGCGCGAACATGCTACGTGACGTAAGTCACGGGTCGCCCAGCCGCCGCTATCGACGACCATGCCCCAGCGCAGCGCCTAGATGGAGACCAATTTGCCGGTGTTCGGCGGCGCGACTTGGGGCGCGGACAGCACCAGTCCGCGCGCGAGGCCGACGGCCGCGGTGCGCAATCAGAGCCCCGCCAATCACTCGCCAGACGATCGACGGATCCGGGCGAACTCGATACGAGGTACCCGCTCCGGCTAATGCCTACACCCATTTTGCGAAAATCCGCCCGGCGCGATTACTAACGCCATGCGCCGTCCGGGAACCATGGACTAAAAAAAGATACTTATTCTAGCTGGGAAGTATATGCGCGATCTCGCGGTTTGGTTACTAAAACCTTTTCTGCACAATAATAGGCGCACGGAAATAGAACTTCGCATCGGCAAACACCGTTACGGTTTCCGTAGCCATTTGGGAGCATTTTTTCGGGAGACGTAGGGCCCTTACAGCATATGGAGGCTCCGTCTACGTGACGAAGTGCCGGTTACATAAATGTTGACGGAGTCGCGAACTTGAAGGGAGCTAACTGAGGGAGTTGGTGGAAAAAAAAAACAAACAGTCGGTTGGCGAACCTTTTTGGTGTCGTAATATTTACAAATTGTAATTCAGCTCTGCAGGGATAGCGCATAATTGATTAATGAGCGTAACGGGTGATACACTATCTACATTGATCCGAAACATGATATAATGTTGGAGTAATGTCTGATCTGATAAGCAAATGATAAATCCGATAAACAGCCGTCTGTTTTTGCACTTGAATTAAATACGGAGCACACATCGGGCGTTGTTGAAAAAACGATTACGCGAATTAACCTGACGAGTGTTCGCGATCAAGAGACTTTCGGCAAACTTCTTTCGCACCCCGGCACCTTTTAGCCGGATTATTTATTCCCCGCGCTTTCCTCGCCTGTTATCTGCAATTACATAAACGGCTCGGCGTTTGGAATTCGGTGAATGCTTCGGCGACAAACGCTCCCAGCGTGTACGCGCCCTCGCCCATATGTTCAAATTCAAAATCGTCATTTTCCAGCGTCCCATATTGATTTTTCCGACACCGCGCTTCGACGAATCAATACCATTTCCGAGTCAGCCGTCGATCAATACTTTTTCCGTATTCTGAATCACACGATTTATCTACATACCGAATCGCAACGCGGTTTCCCTTTTCAGCCAAAAATCGATACGTGATAATTGACGCAACGGCTAATTAACAGTATTTTCGTTTACGCAACTCCATTTTTCTTCGATCCACTCGAATACTGGATGTTTAAAAAAGAACAGGGAAACCGTCGTGATTAGCGATCAAATGAATGTACTCTCGCCTCTTGTTGTTGAATGATATTAAAGTGTGTATTGATTGTATTGTTTACAGCTCAGATTGAAATAATCCCCTGCAAGGTTTGTGGTGATAAAAGCAGCGGCGTTCATTACGGCGTTATCACATGCGAGGGCTGCAAAGGCTTCTTCAGGAGGTCCCAGTCGTCGGTGGTAAATTACCAATGTCCGCGAAACAAAAATTGCGTCGTCGATCGCGTCAACAGGAATCGGTGCCAGTATTGTCGGCTACAAAAGTGCCTACGGCTCGGCATGTCCCGAGATGGTAAGCATTATATCTCAACCTTACACATTTCTGACACGTTTGTCGCGAGCAACGCAAAAATACGAATGGAAGAGAATTTGTCACCGCAAAAGTAAAAAATGTTAAACGTCCTAAGACGGGCAAGTAAATGCTGTACGACTGCGAGGAATGGAGAAATGTTTGCGCGAGAAAAAGTTGGATCAGATACCGGGCTTATCGATGAAGAGTACACTAATCTAATCTAAAATGAGTTGAAGCCAAACGAATAAGTAGTATCAAATCTCGTGAATATGCACTTATGTCAATCCTAGTGCACGCTCGTTCGGGGTGTACGACCCTTTATCATTTGTGTTTTCTTATCGACGCAGAGAAGCCTCTTACGTCGGTGTACGCGCTTATTACGTTCAATAAGCAGCATAATGCGATCATTCACAGAAAAAAATGAAACGCCTCTCCCGGTTTTCCCCACCAGAAAACAATACGCCGCGACAAGTTTCAGTACAATTTCTTTTTTCACGTTGAAACAAGTATTTAGCTAATCAAACTGTTAAAATCAATTGCCGCAGCTGTAAGTTCGAACAGCCGCAGTTGAGATGCTTCACTTTATTTAAAGACCACCTTCGTTGACATTTTTCACTTCGTTTCGAGACAACCGTCGTAAACCGTCGTAGAATGTTATTCCCAGGCAATCATTTGAACGTTCCACATTTTTTAATCGGGTAACGAATTTGAAAATACAGTTCAACAAATCGAAACCAGTAATGGTCAGTACACTGAGAAAACAGTATGGTACTTTACTATATTGTAATGGTTACAAACCAGAATGCCTTCCTTACAATGTAGTTTTCTCACACTGAGAAAAATATTCTATGAAAAATTATTAGAATTCCAGTAAATTTTACCATATCATATAGGAATCGCGACGTATCGTATCCCATTTGAATAAATTATATATTTTAAGGAGACAATACTACAACTTACAATCAATTTTACTATATCATCTGGGAAAAAGTCTTCGAAGTCATACTAATTTTGTTCAGATGGAAAAGGATACGTCGCGACTCCTAAATAATACGGTAAAATTTACTCAAACCTTTTTCTCAGTGCAGTATATGTATTCTGCAAGTTTTCCATACCATAAATGTTTCTTTCGCCGATATAAATAATTATATCGTCGCAGTTCTGACTGGTATTCTTTCTTTTTCTATTAACAGGGCAATAACCATTCGGATATCATTCGCGGCAATTTAGCGGCGATACGGAAATACAAAACCGCTATCAAACTCGTTTCGGTCATTATGAACGGTTTTGATATGTCCAGATGTACTGTGACATACTTGCGCGTTATTTTTTTAACGAGTCATATGCAGGAATAGCGGTAAACGGCCGCGTCCATTACATAGTCGCCCGCGCCCTGCCCAAAGCTGTATTTTTGTATAACGGTACCGGTGTATTTGAGCATTCGTACGCGTACCTGCATACGCGGGCCCGAGTACGTACACTTTCCTTTTGCCTTCGCGTAAAACTCCCACAAAATAACGGCCAAGCACGATTGTAATTCCAAACAAAACCACGACAAATCGCTGTTTGTTATCTAGATGTATAATTACTTTCCACTCGTGACGAATTTAGCTTAGCGTTGCATATTTTAACAATCCCGACGACGCTGTCCCAAATGTATTATTTTTCAGTCACAAATGCGGAATTCTAATAGACCGAGCACGTTGCGTGCAATCACGCCGAGCAACAATTTCAGTTGACTTTGCACCTAAACTAGGATCTTTTCTTAGGAGTCCGCTTCGAAATTGCTTTTTCCACCAGTCATCAAAAGTAAACAGCTCAGCGCTTTCTCTACCCATACCAACCTATTAAATCTTGACCCTCCCGTCTAACCCAGTGACCAGTCCCGAGATGTCCAACTTTACACTTAGATGTGTCTAATTTATTCGCGTAATGCGCCGGTGTAGTCTACAACACAGCTGGATGCAGACCAAAAACTGCATTTCCTGTCGCGATAGTTCCCTGGTCCGAAAAAGTGTATTTATCACCCCGAAAAGTTGCCGCCGAGTTCCCACCATTTCTAATTTCCAACGAATCGTGCCTCCGCGCCACTTTACCGTCTCAGATTTCCCACAATTTTTTCCTCTTTATTTTCTCGCCCTGGTGCTCAGCCAAGGCTCTCCCCGAGCCCCGAAAATTATCCGAATCTTACCCCCCGCTGACCGTCGACGGCGATACGTCTGCGTGGTTCGCGCGTCTAAACCGAAGAAACAGGAGCTGAAGACACGCGCCTAGTGATAAGAGTGTCGTCGCGTATGCCGCCTTATTTCAGACGCTATATATAGCACCAGAAATAAATGCATCGAGCGCATGCAGCCAGAATGCGTCTTCTTCCTGATGGCGTCTCTGTCTGTCCGTATGTCGGTCGATCACCCTCTCTTCGGCGCCCCCCTCGGCCCCGGGCCGCGCCGCGTCCAAAAACGCTCGCGGCCGCCCCACCGCCGCCTTCCCCGCCGCAGTCACCCACACACACGCGGACGTCCAGCGAACACATCCAGCAACCGGTCGTCTCCCACCTCGTGGCGCTGTCTCCGTCGCGCGCGCCCCCTCGCGGCGGTTCAGCTGGTCTTCTGACGTCAGTCACGTGGCCAGCCGGCCGGCAAAGCGGATCGCATCCTCCGCGCCGGTGTGCGTCCGTGTGCGTGCCCACACGACACGTACAGCCTAGCGGTCCGCCCGAGGTGTGACGTAGTGTTCGCGTCCCTCCTCGTGACGTCACGCGGCCGAGAGCGACTGCCGCGTGGAGCGCTGCTTCCGCGTTCTAGAGCCCGGCGCCGTTTTCCGCCCCGAGATCGAATTTTCGGACGACCAATTCGGCCGGAAGTCGCGTTTCTGGGCGGAGGTCAATGCTGGAGATAGCACCATACGCAGACTGTGAAAGGATTCCGGGTCCGGAAGCATGTCTGCGCCGATAGTTTGGCGGAAGGGCTTAGGGCAGAAGCTATGATAGAAGATTTTTTAGGTTTTTAGATCGCAGGTATAGATAGTGGATGTAGAAGTAGGGAGCAGGTTGAAGATGTAGGCAACGGGACAGTCCAGGAGGGAGAAATTCGAAGATGCAAATTCGGCCCGAAATCGATCAGGAAAGACCTCACCTGCAGTCGATGTAACTGAATTGTAAACAGTGCGAAACAAGCGCGCTCGAATCATGCAACCCGACACCGGAGAGCGGGTCGTCGTTCTAAGCTGATTATTGCGATAATTAACTCTAACAGAGCGCTCAAGTACCTAATTGTAATATCTGATTTTTCTGACTCATTAGCATTTCTTTGTTTCACGGGCCATCGTCGACGACGACGAAGATAGCAGCCCTTTGTTTCGACTAATTACGCGAGCGCCTCTGTAATTTCCTTAAAGCTCGTTCCTGTCGCGCGATCCAAGCTCCAAGTTTCCATTGTCTGCGGTGTCCCAGTCAGAAAGACGTCGACGTATTAGTGCGTAACGCAGTCGTACAGCATTGCGACCTCGAAGAAAATCGAAATTTCGCGTAGACCCAATTTGAGCAAGCTTCATTGTACCCCATTGTACCAATGTACCATTGTACCATTCTTACGATGTTTACTCTTTTCAGCCGTCAAGTTCGGACGAATGTCGAAAAAGCAGCGCGAGAAGGTCGAAGACGAGGTTCGATTTCATAGAGCACAGATGCGGGCGGCCTCGGAAACGGCACCGGACAGTAGTGTGTTCGAGCACCAAACGCCAAGCAGCTCTGACCAACACCACTCATACAACGGCGGGTCAGTATACGCGAAGAACGGCAGATTCGTTGTACAACAGATTGATCCTTCTAACGTCACAGCAAAGCTTCGTGAAGATGAGGCCTGCGATTCTTTAAACGCTTGTCATCTCAAGAACATCGTCACCAATAATCGGTGCAGAACATTTAAACGTTCCACGTTAATAAGCGCACTGCTCACTCGACTAGCTCCGTCACTTGCAATCACTCGATTTTTTCGTCCCGGGGAAAAAGCGCCTGGAACGCGTCCAACGTTGCGAATCGTCGTTCCCGACGTAGCGCCCAGCCGCCCTTAACACCATTTTTCCCCGGGACCGTTGATGTAACTTTGATGTAACACCACATTCAAGTCTCGTCAAACGCTTCATTACGTCTGATAGGCTGTCATAAATTCACGTAGTGTTCGAACCACGAATGCAACCGTCGAGTAGACGCTTTTAATGTCAAGAATCCGTTTTGCCTTGCAGATACACATACGGAAACAATGAATACGCGTCACCGGGGCCTGGCACAGGTGGCTCTGGCTACTATAATCACCAAGCAATGACTAATTATGAATTGAGCGCCGACTACGTCGACAGCACGACAGCGTACGACCCGCGACCGACGCCGACCCAAGTGGACGTGGTCGTACCCGACACACCCTCCGTCGTCCCTACCGGACTGCTCCCAAGTTCTGGATCGACCACCACCGGTGAGTACTTGCGCGACTATTGCTTCGTGATGATTAACCGTTCGCCTGGACGTCTGCACTGAGAAAATACGTAATAACGGCATCATCGGTGTTGTCTGCTTCCCTGTCTGACTTAATACCACCCAAAGGAACGTAATCGGGCGTGGAATCCAGGTTCCGGAAAGGAAATACCCTATAAACCCTATGTGGAAAGGTCAGAGTTAGGCATGGTCGGTTCTGGCACTCGGAGCTAGACTTCACCCTAGTAGGCATCGCCTCGTCCATGCAAGTCCTCCATCCCTAGCTGAAACCCCGCGAAATGTGAGCTTGGACTAAGTTAGGCAACAAACCAACCTTAGCCTAACCATCAAATTCACGCTGACTCCTCTACCTTCGACTCTTCCCTGTATTACACGCCTAGGAAGATCTAGTCCCATACCTAGTTTAGGTTTAGCAGTAGCCTACCAGCCATGTCTGACTCGGGCCGCTGTCCTTGTCCGTACACGGTACCTATTTTCTCGGTGCATTGGTCCGGAAGGACTGCGCTAGGCCACTGAAAGGCCATAAAGTCATCGCGACTGTAGAGAAAGCAAGAAATGTGTACAAAGAGAACGCCGTCCAACGATTGATCATTTTGTTGTGAACAAAAGTAGGCAAGCCACTGTCCGCATCGACAACCGGGAGTGGCGGTACCGGAGGCAGCAGTGGCGGGGGTGGTGCTGGTGGTGGTGGTGGTGGTGGTGGTGGTCATGGGGGTAGTGGTAGTGGTAGTGGCAATAGTGGCGAGAGCGGCGGTGGCGGTAATAACGGTGGCGGCGCTGGCGGCAATTTGAACGGTAACAACGGGACCGGTGGCGCCGCTGGCGCTGGCGCCGGCTCCCTGAGCGGTGGAGGAATAGTCGCGGTCAAGCAAGAAACGGTCGATCTTGGCACCCTCGCACACGGTTCCTACACGATGGTCGACTCGACGACGTTCCTCAGTAATCAACAACAAAGAATTAACAATCCTTCGGAGGACGATGAAGTTCCCAGTCTGCCCAGTATGTCCCATGCGAGATGTGAGGCTATGTTTGTGTCCCTTTGCATGAGCATGTCTGTCGTAGTGTCACGATTGCCGTCGCGATTCTCCCGAGTCGGCGTGTTGTCAGAATTTCGACGGCCAGGCGGAAGACGCTCAATCGCCGAGGAATGCGATCGATATCGGCCGTCCGGCCGGTTCAATCGGGATTCCGGTGCGAGTTGCTCGACATTCCTGGACCAAACCGAGGGAGTGCGTTTTTCGAAACGTCTGACGAGGTCGGACGGTATATGTTGTGGGACTTTTGATCGTTATACAAAAATGAAAAAAATGTAACGGTACTCAATATAGGATATATATATATATATAATTAAACAAGGCCACGCGTAAATAAAGATTGATAATGTAAACGAAAAAACAGAAAAAATTACGATCGATTTTTAACTTCAACGTCCGAATGAAAATAATGTCACAGGTTTATTTAGTTTTAATGAGAAAATAAAGTTTACCAGCATAACTGGGTTACGGTATTTTATTAAGCAGTATTTAATTTATAAAATTCAATCAAATTGATTTAAAAATACTGTTGCCAATTGATCGCGAGAAGAGGTAATTGACGTTCTGACGTCAAACACACTGAACGGAATTGACTCTAATCAATGGATTTAATCTGGAGCACAACAAAGAAACACAAAAACAGTTGTCCACCCTGTCAGCCGTTTTGGAAGCGGAATTCGAGCCCGGAAGGTTGGCCGAACTTCCGGCCGGAATCCCGGCTCATTCTGATAAAACGCCGCGTCCTCGAGCGCTCAGTCTCGACTGAATTCGCCACTTCTCTGCACAAATCCTACCTCGGCGATGCTAGATGTCATGCCACATATGCCGCCGCTGATATCTGGCAGCGCTTCATTCCGTGTCCTAGTGTTTTTTCATGTGCATTTGGTTGGTTTCTTGTGAGATGCATTTAACGTCCCGTAATTACGCAAATCATGCGGCGCCAATGTTTATTCAGTACGCGTATGTGTTAAGCTTACGATATGACTGGTCGTTGTTGTCTCATCCGTCGAAACAGTTAAACGAACGACACCAAACAAAATTCACGTGACTCCCGGAGTCGACGATTTTGCGTGACGCCATTGTCGTTTGTCCGTTTCACGTAAACCGATTTCGCTCGATTGTTATTGCACGTACTGTTGACGGTTACATGACACTCTCGTGGGCACTTGTTGTTCATTGTCGTAAGACCCGAATCGAAGTCAGTTCACTGTTCTCACGATACCAATTTTTTTCCGCAGACCCTGCGCAAATCAGCGAACTGTTGTCCAAGACGATAGCGGACGCGCACACACGGACATGTTTACAGTCGACCGAACAGATTCAAGAAGCCTTCCGCAAGCCTCACGAACTGAACAGGGTGTTGCTCTACCAGAATATGGCCCACGAGCAGCTCTGGCTGGAATGCGCTCAAAAGCTCACGACGGTCATTCAGCAGATCATCGAGTTCGCGAAAATGGTACCAGGATTTATGAGACTATCACAGGATGATCAAATTGTTTTACTCAAGGCTGGTGAGTATCCGACCGTCTGAGAGTAAAGTGTAAGACCCGCTTATGTGGTATTTATATGGTTAGATGTAGAGGGTAGAAACCTCTGGATGCATCGAGAGGATGGATGTGTCCAAAACTATGCGAAGAGTAATCCTCAACCGTAGAAGAGCTAAATCCAATAGAAGACAGACCTAGGTGATTATCTGTCATGTATCATCTGGGTCCTAAAGATAAACTGTGTAACTCGATCTATCTCGATGATGGATCTTCATAAAGTTATTCCATCGACGGATGGTTATCTGTCTGCTAACGTTGAAATTCCTAAAGTAAATGTGCGTAATGCTTGTTATACTGAAGATGAAGATTTCGAGACAGATGATCACTTGTCTGCTATCATCTAGGTCCTAAGGCAATTCGTCATATCCTAATGACAATCTATACGATGTTTCTCATCCATAAGACATCCCTTGAGAAAAAGTAAAACCCAGCAATGTCTGGATCGCAATACGAACTATCGAAAGACCCGACTAAAAGCATAACCGTTTCGCAGGATCCTTTGAACTGGCAGTACTGCGAATGAGCAGGTACATTGATCTTCAGCAGAACTGCGTATTGTACGGCGATCTAATGCTGCCCCAAGATGCGTTCTACACGACCGACACGGCGGAAATGAAGCTGGTTTCCTGTGTCTTTGAGATGGCCAGAAGCGTCGCGGAACTCAAACTTACTGAAACGGAACTCGCACTCTACAGTGCTGCCGTTCTGCTTAGTCCTGGTGAGTTTCTCATTACTCGGCGATTGAACTCTCGAACTCGCTCCCCTTTGAACTGAATCGAACTTATCTAATTTCTTGCGTTTCGCAGATCGACCAGGGTTAAAAGGTACGGCAGAAATCACGAGGCTCTCGCAAGCAGTAATAAGAGCACTGCGGACTGAACTGGAACGGAACCACGTGGTTCCCATCAAAGGCGATGTTACGGTGTGCGACGCGATGCTCGCGAAAATTCCCGAATTACGGGAAATCTCGCTCCTGCACATGGACGCCTTGGCGAAGCTCAAACGTTCACAAGTTCACCTTCAGTTTCCGGACCTCCACAAAGAACTCTTCAGCGTCGATAGCTGAACAAATGATGCAACGCAGGGCGAACCGATGATAACAGGTGACGAGGAGCGCATGTGATACGGCGCCTTGCTCTGTCAAGGTTGGTACCCCTTGCTTTAACGACACCTTCGACATGTGTAACAAATCGACATGTGCAACTAACGCAACTCTTTTGTCTGTTTCAGATTATTTCCTTCGTAATAAACGTATTGGGCCTTAATTAAACATAACATTGTTATATATAAAGTATACACAAAAGCATAAAGTATATATAATAAAGATCTATATATATATATAGAAAAAATAATATAAATATAAGATATAATCTATATATATATATATACTTATAGATGAGCTATCGGTTGTTATGATACATACAAAAGGTATATATTATTAACTAATACGTTTGTAAAGTAAGGCGGGGTGATCTTAGGACGAGCAGGACCGACCTGTCCGAACTCCAATTAAATCGCGCGTCGGCGCATGCGCGCCCCGGAATCACGTGTAAATTAGAAAGGGATGGCCGTCGCCGTGAACCTGCTCCGAGAGCGACCTGGGACCCCGAGCGATTTAACTGGAATTGCCAGTGCGACGTACAGAGGGCGCCCCGTAGCCCTGGGCCCGATAATACCACCGCTTCGCGCAAGTACTTTTCACTCGTGTGTACACTGAGAAAAGCCGACGAATAAGAGGAAAATTACTGCCTTCCCGCCGGCAGATCGAAGGCAGTACTCTTCCGGCCCTGGTGTCTGTAAATTAGCGCGCGATTCGTTTTCTCAGTGCAGCGGCTTTCCGGACTAAATGAGGGTGAGCGCAACATTTTGTTTGTTTTTCGCGTTGTTTCGTTGTAAATTGTTTTTCGAAAAATGAATGGAAGGGTTGCACGGGTCCAGGGTCACGGCGGCGGGCGAACAGCATTGTACTAAGATCACTCCAACCGACACGGGAAAAGACACTCACACACACCCGAGACACTCGTACACGCAGACACACGCTCTCACAAACACGGAGATACGCGAACACAACATCACCAATAGTTAGTCTTTAATTGAGTGAATTAAATATGGATTAACGTTTTGGTTAACGCACTTCATTAATGCGCTTAGTAATAATACGTGAATATTACTTCCTGCGAAACGACTTTTTATTACGAAAAAAATGGGAAAAAATACAAAAAAAGGAGAAACAATATATATGAAACAACAACTGTGTGTAACGTTTAGATACCGCGAACGAACTTCGCGCGAACCCGTCGGAATTCGTTTTCCGTAATTGTTTGAGACCAACGCGCCGTAGACCAACTTGGGTAGCACTGCGCGCATCGCAACGCGCGACTGGAAAATAATTCCCGGACTTCAGATTCTTGTACATACTATATATATATAGTATAAATATACCCGGATATATATACATATATATAAAGTTGTGTTTTTGTAGATTAAATTTGTTGCATAGTTAGCGTACGACTCTGTAAATGTTATAAATATTGTTGGCGTTGATTTTAAATTGTATTAAGTTTTTTGGGCACGGCAGTCCACGGGGTCGAAATTGAGCGTTGCTGGGGACTTGGCACGGGGACTCAATTGGACATCGCTTGGAAGAATCTGAATGCTCGGTTCAGCTCGGTGAATTATTTTTTCGGCGCACTTGTGATCAGCCCCGCGACACGCTCTGTACACAATTTTATACGCACGTGCGATGGCATTTCGTTGTCTTATCGTCGGTTTTCATTTCGCGTCTTCTCCTTTTGTAATATATTCGCAACATTTTGTGACCCGCGGTCGGCCGAGCCGACTCTCATTTCAACGGTCGCGCGCTGTCCACGCTCTGCCTACTTTTGATAACTTTTAATCGATTGCGGTAATGTTAAGATTAATCGAGTAGTTTTTAATGTTTTTTCTGAACGTAGCTTTTTATATGATAAGATTTGTGTCGTTGACGTTTTATCGGGTTCTTTCATTCATCATCCAATTCATTTTTTCAATCGACCATCGATAACGATTATCGTTTTTTAACAAAAACTTGTATCAATCGCGCACGCGTTGTATTTCAATTTCAATTGACTAAAAGTGCGACAATATCTCGATTGCGTTTACCAAGGAGCGTCGTTCGTTTTACCCATTTGATATTTTCGACTACGTAAAGACTTTTTAGAGGCAATCATTAGTTGTAAAGGTTTTTCGAGTAACGTTTTACACGATATGGGCTTAATTTCGTACTCGTAGGGATATACGTACATATATATAGATATATTTGTATCGAATCGTGTGGAGAGCGTCGAAGTACAAAGTTGTGTACAGAAAGGGCAAAACATGAATTCATTGTCAATGGCGTGGATTACTCATACACGAACCCAAAGGGCCGGATGCTTCGTCCAACTGAACCGCTCGAACCGAACGAGCCGATCCACGAATGTCACTAGACACGCGACTTATTTATTCCAATCGGCGCTGCCGCGAAGCCCGACCGGTTCGTGCACGACTGACCGCCATTCCACCGTAGCTTTATTCTTTGATTTGGCGACTGCAATTCATCGACGCGGATAAATAAAGCATAATATATTGTGATTTAAGATACCATGTTATGTACGATTATATGAAAGAAATTCTAATATTTGACAGAAACAAACACACGTGCTCTTGTTTACCTCTGACCACCCAATACACCGCGAGAAATAATTGTGCACAGTCGAAGCCGAGTCGTACTTTTCGGGCATTTCAATGGAAAACCACATCGAGTGTACACCGACGAAACGAGTTCGCGAAACCCTCGATATACATCGCAGTAATATCAACTCACTGGCAACCATCTTTTTTTAACGGAAAGTCATTTTATCGCATTCGTGCAAACTCGCTTGTTCGGCGTAAACGAATTTCTGACAGTGTGAAATCTCTTAAAACTAAATTTTAGGCCCACAAAAATATCGGCAATCGACGACCAGTTCTAGCCTACAAAAATGTTGTTGGTTCGTCTGTGATTCTGGGTTTTGAGTTTTCCAACGTTGCGTTGAAATGCCAGTGAAAGCGACGCTGGAGTAATGTTTAGGCAATATTTTAGGCAATATTTTAGGCCGTAACTTTTAGGCAATTATTTTTCTCAGTGTACACTCTTCGAGCTCACTCACTTTTTGATATACCAACCTCCTGCCAAGACACTCTTGTAAACAGCAATCAAACGTGTTTTCATTCATCTTCGAGCGAGTCTTTTCGACGTTTCAATTTCCGTGCTCCACTCTGGACGTGCACTGTACGCGGCATCTGCAAACTGACACATCATTTACGGTATATCTTAAGGCTAGTGTTAATTTTATATATATCTATATATATACATACACAAAAAGTAAAAATACGTCTCTGAAAACGATAACCGAGGGTTGGTTTCAAAAGCAAAGCAATGCGGAAAACGAATGGCCCAAAACAAATTTTTGTACAACGCAAAATACACGACAAACGGGACATAACCTTAAACAAAAGGCAGTTCTTTCTTCATTTGAACGTACGTTTTTATATAAAATTTAAGCGACCGCCCGCGAGTTTCGATTGTAATTTGTTCGACGCGACAATGCTACATCGAATCTCCAAGCGAACAAGTCTGATTATTTGTCGATACAGATGTAAGTCTCTCACACGTTGAAACATTTTTAGTGACTCGTTGATAATGTGCAGCTAACTGGACACGTAAACAGGGCGCGGGTCGCGCGCACGCGCACAATCGGTGGCGCCATCTAAACGACAGTGGCGCCGCCTGGACGCGCGCGCACGCGACCCGACGCTTGCCACTGTATTCGATTACCGAGGTAAATTAGAAATCAAGTATTGTATAACATTTATATACAATATACACGTATACATTATTTCATTAATTACGTCCTACACGTAGATTCTTTTGACCGAATGACAAGGAGCATCCGACGCAGTGCAACACTTTTCGACAGGGTAGCTTTCGTTGAAGTCACGTTTTGTTTACCTAGAAAGAGCGGAAGTAATGTTTGCACGCCGGTGCAACCGTCGAGACGAAGGGTTGGAAGTGGTCAGCTGGTCTGAGGTGGACGAGCCGGAGGAGGTGTCGGGCAAACGCGAAATTTCGTAGGAGCGAGCCGTTGTTGCGGGAGCTCGTTGCTTTTGCGCGCCATCTATTAGGGTTAATCCAACTAGCGGTAACTAAGAGTCAGCTAACGCAGTCGTGCGCCAACCGATACGTTAATTGATAGGAGAGACCGGATGGAACTACAAGGAGAGCGAGGCGTGATTACAAGTTCTATTAGTTGATCGGAGTGAGTCGATAAGCGAGGAGGGCAACCTAGATTTCGTTTAATGTAGATGATACACAAGAAGGAGACGGCGAGGATTGAGGGAAGAGAAATCGCAAGTACACACGAGAAGTACGCGGTCACGTATGCGCGATAAGTATATAGATTATATATAAATATAAATATTTCAAAGACGAGGACAAACAAAGGGGGGTGGGGCTAAGGGGAGCGATAAAGCGCGCGCGCGCGCGCGTGTGAGAGATCAAGCGAGCGAGAGCGAGAGCGAGCGTGGCGGATCGAGCGCACGCGTCGCCAACTAGGAGTTATTGTCGCAATTTGGAGTTAAATTTTATAATATATATAATAAACGAAAGTTGACGATTAGTGTAAAGTTGAAGACAAGAGACGAAGGGACCGCGACGCCAGAGGTACACGCAGCCGCGGGGTCCACTCCGCGAAGAGAGTACACGCGACCCAATTTGATAGCCCAACACCTTTTCAGGGCCTTTTTTACGATACTGCGAAGTGCACTGCGCTCTTTTCGCGGAGAGGATGCCAAAGCGGTGGAAATCACGCAGATCTTACTCTTCAGGGGTCACTGTGCTACGTGGCGCCACCTGGCGCCTAGATGAAGGGTAGAGTTTGAGGGGAGTCCTAGCGCTGTTATATTTTGTTAAGCTGTGTTCGAATGAGCATGTGGATTCGAAAGGTAGCAATAGTGACGGGTAGAATCAGGGGTGGTACACTCCCATACAGAAAATTTGTTAATAGTTTACTTCTCGGGTACTCCTGTAGAGACGCTGTCGCGATTTAGACTGCATAGTGAACAGCGCCTCTACAGGAGCCACCGAGAAATAAACTGTCAACAAATTGTGTGTACCATTCCTGGGTAGAAGTGAAGCATAGGTCGATAGCAACGCCAAATGGCTCCATCTGTTTCGATTAGACAAGACTGAATTGACCAAAGTTAATACCTTCGGATTGAAACCTGGACGTTAACTTGTTCTTGCCTTCTGGATCCACGTGCCGTGATAGGACTCCTCCCAGACTATCCTGTGTTTTTTGCTAAATATCTGCACGGAAGTTTCCTCCATCAATACCCGTCTTCTCTCATAAAGTTGAATTTGAGTTGCAGCCGAAATTGGCTGGAGTTGAAATTCAGGGAAGAGGCGGCAGATGAAGAAACCTGCTGTCAGATAACCTTAACATCCGATTGTTAACCTAAGTAATTCCTCTAGCGATGTCTACGTAACAAACTCTTATTTTCCGCAGCTAACGGCGAAATTCGACTGAAACGTTATCTCTGGTGTTACCGCTCCTTCACGAGACCCACACAGATGTAGAAGCGTCCGCCTCTGAGACATTCTGAAAACAGATCACGATACATTTATGAATGAATAAACCAATAGACGTAATAACTCATACGTTAATTTCTCATTTTGAACGCGAGGCAAGTCGATGCAAAGAAGGTATCACAAGCGGTCGTCGATTCAACGCGAACTTGAATTCTTGGCTCGCGGTGGCGCCACTGCGGCGTCGCCCAACATTGTATACCAGTTTGTATCAAGTAATAAATTGACACAGTGAAACAAAAACGAGCAGCAGCGCTTTCAATTTTGCGAGTTTCTCATCTGACCAGGCCTGTGACGCCAGCCCGGAGAGTAGACCGCTAGATGGCGCGGTTCGCCCTATTGGTTATGTTACGTTAAATTTGATTGTGATATATTAATTGAACAAATTTTCGGTAAAGGGGTCTCACGTCACAAGTCTGATTGGCCTCACGATCGGGCGCTCCTGCATCACTTATCTAGCTTTTAAGGTTATGATATTCGTAAAAACTAATGACATTTAATAGACACGCGCAATAGTCCCGTTATTGCCCGACGCGATCCGCATCGTTGACATCGAATCTTATTTATTTCGTTTCGAGCAAGCAACCGTTCGGTTAGAACCAATCAGCCTCTGGTTGGGTAAAAAAGACTTGAAAAGAAGTAAACCGCGAGAAAAAAGTGGACCGTTCAATTTTTTTGAACTCGTTTTTTTCGTGCGAATTATACGACGTTGAACGCTACTTCCGAATTTGTTAACGAAGTTGACTTTTGGACGTTTGTTGCTTGTTTGCGTTTTATCTGGGTTGAGAATCGGTGACATGGAAATTCACAAACGGCGTGACTTGACATTTTGTAAATATCTAACACAAAACAGCTGGGTAAATACAGTTTTGAATAGTTGGAAATGACACGTGGTTCGCCCATATTTAACCCGTCCAACTTTCCTCACTCCTCCACGCCAAATATTTCTCCAGTTCACGACCCTTGCGAAGTACTCCTAAGAAAATTCTCGAGACATTCTTGGGATGGTTCTGGGGACGTTCTTAAACATTTTGTGCCGCACAAATAGAGAAACATTTATTTTTTATTTTTTTATTTTTTGCGCTCCAGTGTAAGTGACAAATTTGAGGCATATGTGTAAGTGCCTTAGAATAAGTAAACTTGGAAATATGCGATTGAAGTTCGCAGCGGTGGCATAGCTCAGAGGAATCCTAGTAAAAGTGAAACTTATACGGCCCATATATGAAATGACAAAATCATATATGGCGATATATGGAATGTTTAGAAACATATACGGTCATATATGCCCATATACGGCCATATATGGCCTTATATGTTTCATATGTAAAACATATAGGTTTTGTCACTTATTCCATATATGTCATATATCCTTATATGACATATATGTATGGTGTCAGTATTTCCATATATGATAGTTTTAATTTTCAGAAATCCTACATTTTAATTTTCTGAAAACTTAAAACTTATTATATATGGAAATACTGAAACCATATATGCAAATACAAGACATATATGGAAATAAGTGACAAAACATATATGGTCCGTATATGACCATATATGTTTTATATATGGCCGTATATGGCCGTATATGTTTCCAACCATTCCATATATCGCCATATATGATTTTGTCAATTCATCTATGGGCCATGTATGCTTCATTTTTACTAGGAAAGAGCATCCTACCGAATATATGAAAGTCTTGGGTTCTGTTCCCAGTGTCACTGCTCCGCGGATTTTTTTCGCATATTTCCAAATTAAATAAAATTATAAATTATTCTAATAAATTTTCTCCATAAATAATAGAATAATTACATTTAAGTTGGCGTTCCATCAGCTCTTAGTAATAAAAATCGACCGTATAACGAAATTCGAATAGAGTAAAATTTACTTATATTACGATTTGATGATTCGTGTTACTACACCGAGAAAACGATATTGTTTTCTCAGTGTAATATCAAACAGATAATATGTATATTGTAACAGTTACAATATCATATAGTAACAGGGGGGATTAAATAATATTGTAAAGAATTCAATGGATACAGTACGGCTGTATCCATTGTATTATTACAATGTACATGGTATAACAGTACAATAGGTCGGTATTGCAGAACCTAATCTGTATTCTACACAAGCTGAGATTGACACTCCACCATGTGTATTGTAACGTTACGACTATCTATATCGTAACGTTACAATACACATAGTAACCTTACGATTCATCTTGTTTCCATTACAGTATGAAAAGGATACAATGCATGTTGTACGATGTCATTTTCTCAGTGTACGTGAAATAAAGACCCTGACAACAACCAATTTCACAGTGAAGTCCCAGTGAACTCACTGTGAAGTCACTTGTGAATTTCATGCCAATCACCAGCGTTTGGCTATTTCCTCACATTGTGAGGTTATTGTGGAGTACGACTTCCCAATTATTTTCCTTCCCAATCGTTGTGAATCCCCTGTGAAGTACCTGTGAATCCCCTGAGAAGTGCCTGTGAAGCCTCTGTGAAGGTTATGTGAATTCCTTGTGTGAACAAAAAATATACAAATGAGAAAAAATTATAATTGCCAGTTAAAGTCACCTCACAAGATAGCCCCCACATGGAGTCTCGAACCTGAGACATATCGACTAAGAGTCGTACGCCTAGATACGTGACAGTCAATTCTACGGGGTAATGTATGTAAGATACGACTTTTAATCGATATGTCAGCTCCCATGGCCGAGTGGCTAGCCTCTTAGATCGTTACCGCGGAGTCTCGGGTTCGAGATTCCATGTAGGGGCTATCCTGTGAGATGACTTTAACTGGCAATTATAATTTTTTTTCATTTGTATATTTTTTGTTCACACAAGGGATTCACATAACCTTCACAGAGGCTTCACAGGCACTTCACAGGGGATTCACAACGATTGGGAAGGAACGTATCAGTCATACTCCACAATAACCTCACAATGTGAGGAAATAGCCAAACGCTGGTGATTGGCATGACATTCACATGTGAGTTCACAGTGAGTTCACTGTGACTTCACTGTGACTTCACTGTGAAATTGGTTATTGTCAGGGCGCTTTCCATTCATCTATCACTTTTGATTGATTATGCTTAATCGCCGCCATTTTATCACCAAATCCTGCGTGTCCCAATAATCTCCAGGGAATTTCATGTAGTTTACGTTTTTTTTTATTTTTTTTTTTTCAGATGACTAGAAGCGACCCGGGGATCGTAATAATGGACCCCTGGTTCGGAATCTCTGATCCAATATGGTCGCCGTTGCGGCCATGTTTATGAAATTTTTTTAGTAAAAAAATTACAATTAATGTCAAAGAGTAAAGGAAATCAAACATCAAAGCCGCATGTTTCTATCACTTTTAGTTTTCCCACAAAATATTCCAAAGTTGATCAATTTTAATTCAGGCTTCCAACAACGAATGCTCCCTTAAATAGAACTTCTGAGCTATTGAAAGTAGCTCAGAAGTTCTAATTAAGGGCTGTTCTTAACTCTTCCATTCTATTTAAAGCGATAGCTAATATAACTATCTGTAAGCGACATTTTAACATTCTGTAAATCCATTTCTGTAAGCGACATTTTAATATTCCGTTTGTGCTTAGTTTCTTAGTTTTCAACATTTTTTATATATTAATTTTAAACACTCTTAAAACGATATATTAAAATTCTAACGATATATTTGGACATTTCGGTGTACGAGGGTACCAGATAATTATATTTATACATCACGTGCACGGTAAGTGAGCACTTACCGCCCGCTTAAGCGGGCGGTAAATTGTACATTATTGCACTAGTGCGGTAAGTAGCCGGTAAGCGGGCGGTAAATGGCCACTTACCGCACTAGTGCGGTAAGTAACCATTTACCTACCGCACTAGTGCTACTAGGGCTACTTCTAATATAAAAATTTATAAATATTTAAACATTATTATTTAAATTATATATTGGCTCCTCAATATATTAAAAAATATTGCCCTGCCTGGGAGAAGATTCCCGAATTCAAACAGTGGTTGCAGCCAGAAAAAGGTAAATTTTGTTCACGGTCCGTTAGGGACTATAATGCAGCCAGAAAAAGGTAAATTTTTTTCACGTTCCGTTAGAGACTCTAATAGCACTTAATATTTAGTAAATATTTTATACATATTTTAAATTTGTTTAACGTTTAGAGAATATTTGAACGTCGGATATACAAATGTTTACTTAATATTGAACTATAATGCAGGGGATATCTCGAAAGCCTACACTGAAAGAAATTTAAAGCCAAATCTGTTTGAATTTGAACGGCTAAAACTGCTTCGCAGGTCCAAAGGAGTTTTAGCCGAACATTCCGGCTGTTTTAGTTTGACATATCGGCTGTATCAGCTGAAAGGTTAGGCATGAGTCAACTTCAGCTTTCCGAGTCAGGCCATACAGCTTGACAGCACGGCTAAAACTGTTTGGGATTTGCCAAGCAGTTTTAACAGTACAACGCCAAGCGGATTTGGCTTTAAATTTCTTTCAGACCGGCATTCCGGTATTCCCGACCGGCTTTCTAACCTATTTCGGGACTTCAACATCATTTATCGCAGTTGACCTGTACTGAGGACGAGACTACCGTTGGATGCTACGGCATTCTTTGCAAGCGCCTGCACAGTGAGTAATATGGTGCCGTTGTGTCAAATTACAATTTTTCATTAAAAAACATGAGGTGGCGATGACAGTATCGCACTTATTAACGAGATACTGTCTTCTGTGGAAAACGTTATTAAAGCATTGTGTTCAACAGCTTTCGGCACGAGAGCCTAATTAGTTCCATTTTTGGACGCTACACTGACGTGAAAAATGTGTTTTCTACGGAATACATGGAAAGTTTCCATAGTTTTCTAAGATTTTTTATGGAAATTTCCGTGGATCGACGACAAATACCAAATTTGTTTTGTACCAATTATGTGGAAAATTTCCATAGTTTTCTAAGGTTTTCCATGGAAATTTGCTAAAATCGCCGTCAAATTTAAAAAATGCTGTTTTCTGCGGAATATGTGGGAATTAAATTATATAAAATTATATTCTGCGGAACACGTGGAAAATTTATAGTTTTCTAAGGTTTTAATTGAAAATTTTACATTTTTTTGTGATTTTGTAACATTTCCATCGAAAACATTAGAAAGCTATGGAAATTTGCCACATATTCGGTCGAAAATATTTTTGAATTTGTGGTGCTGGGGGGTCGGGGGAGAACGAATAGGGTATCGAAGGGGGGTGTAAAGTGGCTGATCACATATTCATATTCATAATAATGCTGCAGTTATGATACATGTCAATATTCATATAAAGTCTGTACTCGTATAATATTTTTGTATTTACTTCTAAGAATGTGATGTAAGAAATAATTCCAATTTTTTCCTTCCATTTCATTTGAAATTTTTTTACTCATTGTTGTATCTAAATTAAACATTCCATTTCATTTCAATTATTTGTACTGTAACGTTCCGTCACATATCATTTACCACTCGGAATGATTTACCTCTGGTCGGTAAATCAAATCCCTATATTCTAAGAAATTCCTTTATCCTTTATCCCCGAAAGATATTCGCGGACTTGGTTAACCGCGACGAGCCGTGCGCAGAAGAAAAGCTATGGGAAGATAACGCCAAAAGGGACGGTATAAAATCGTATCACAAGCGCAAAAAAGGCATAAGCACAAAAGATATTGTAAAATAGCGCGGCATACGCAAATCAAACGAAAATAAGCTGTATAAGGCATTAGCACAGACTGAAAAACTAGCAAGAGATAACGGTAGAAACTACACGGACCAGAAGGGTCACGTGGCACCAGGTACCCCACAAATTACAAACAGAAAACATTTTTATTACACGCGAGGCAGAAAAGATTAAGCAGCAAAACTTACAGGAACTGCAAAGCGTTCCAAAGCCGGAAAAAGAGGCAGGAGAGAGGAGAGAGAGTCCCGTGGCCGCTGGTGTTCGAGTCGGCAGGAGAGGTCCTGGAAGGCGTCCGGTCCCGGCGAGCACCCACGAATGAAAGAGAGCAAAAAAGCCGGTCGGCTCAGGCCTGACGTCACTCTCTCGACGTGGCAGAGGCACCGCGTCGAGAGTCCGGGAGGGGCCTGGTCACGTAGAGGTCCGGCGTGGATGGGCCTGGTTCGAGCATCAGCTATGGTGCAAAAATGAGGAGCGAGAGTGAATGGAGACGGGCACAAGGTCGTAGGTCGCTGCAGACCGACGGCGAGCAGCAGTTCCAAGCTGTTGACGAAGCTGGGTAAGTAGGTGGCTTCAAGACGATCTGCGACCAACGAAAGCTCTCTCTCCCCTAAATACATTTTAGAGGACGAAGAAAAAGTACAGAAGAGAAAGAAATGAGGTACTCTGGTAGCCACATGCGCAAGATATTAAGACATTCCACTATGCATGCGCGTAAGTCTGCAAAGAAAACGCAAATTAAGGTAAACGCCAAATCATAAAAATTAAGGTAACCGAGTCCGGCTCCTCGAGTGACCGACTCCATTCTGTGGAATAGTGCGATTCAAAGTGTCCATGAAAATGGCACGTTACATCACACCCTCGGAGGGACCTTCTCTTCTTTACCTGAAACAAAACTCAATATTTTCTGCCAAAGCTACGAAACATGCGCTTCCCGAACAAACTGAAAAAAAATAATACGATAAAAACAGTTATCCCTGAAACGCTGGACAGCATCCGAACCACCAAACTTTGTTCTCGAAGTAGATCTCAAACAAAAGATCTTCGGGGGGACTCGGGTCCGTGGTTCTTATGATATCAGGAGCTGTACGATGCCGAAAGCTCCCGGAAGCAAACTCAAGTCCGTGAGGTCGTAAAGCCTCAAACCGGGATGTTGTCGGCCGCTGCGGTTTGTCAACACTCCCGGGTGAGCACGCTCCTCACCTGGGTAGATTCACTCGCGTCCGTGGGAACGTGACGCCTCCCAAACCCTGATGTTCGAGTCGCTGCGGGACATTTCTGAATGAGTAAGTATCCCCAATCCAGACAGATACAATTCGCATCCGTGGGGTCGTTATGCCCAAACCGAGGTGGTGAGGTCGCTGCGGATGGTCAACGCTCCCTGGTGATCACGCTCCTCACCTGGGTAGATTCACTCGCGTCCGTGGGAGCGTGACGCTTCCCAAACCCTGATGTTCGAGTCGCTGCGGGACTGACCAGCATCTCTGGTAGCGGAAAAGAAACCGTAAAAACCAAATACGAAGGAAAACCAAAAAGAAAAGCAATCAAAAAGAAAAGTAACAAAAAATAATTTCGGAAAGGGTCGGGACAAAAAAGCAACTCGCTCAAGTTAGGTTAAGTCCGATATATTTTAGGTTGGCGTACTTAATGCGAAAGAAAGAAACGCGAAACAAACTAGATAACGCAAATTAGGTATAGTCGGATTTAGTTTAGGTTAACGATACTAAAGCTAAAGGAAGCGCCCCCAAAACAAATAACGCACCAGCGTACAAAAAAGAGGGGAAGATCATGGTTATGTCGATAAACCTTGATAAACGAAACAGTCTTCGCGAAAAGAAAAGAGTGTTGGTACATACAAAAGAAAACAGGCAAGGAAATCACGTTCTATACGCTACAGTTCTATTCTACAGCTACGACAAGTCCCCTATCGGGCGTCCCTGAGCCTCGTTTCCCGCGCATCGGGGCAGTGGCGTTTCATATTATACCGGTGTCCGGTTCCCCGACAGTTCCAGCAGCTAGGAGCCCGCGGAGGAGGGGAACGATTCGCGGCGTTCTGTGAAACGCGTTCCGAGGACGGCGGCAACTTCGCCAGAGGTCGACGCGTGTCCGTTTTCCGAGGGGGATTAGTGACCGTCGGTTTCCCTTTCTCAGCGATACTCAGTGAGAGCATATCGTCAACCAAAGCGTAATCATCGAGGAGCTCGGCCTCCATGGCTACAACTAGTGCTTTACGCGGGGTTTTACGAGCATGCGGGTCATGGTACGCGAGATCCGCATACAAGGAACGTTCCGGTGTCGGCGGAGGCTGATACGATCTGACGGCGGCGTAAACTCGTTCACGTGCAATAGCTACTGCTTCCAGCTCGTCAAGGGAACGCAACTACTCTATATCAATACAAATCTGCATTCTGGGGTGAAGGTTTTGAAACACGCACTCCAGTTGCTCCCCCTGGGACCAAGTTAACCGCGCGCGGTTCATTAAGGCACGGATGCACGTGAAATAGTCCGCTACTGACTCGTGTTCGCCCTGAATACGACGAAGAATTTTTAAGCGGACCGCGTGCTGGACATCCGAACGTCCGAAGCGCAACCGTAAAGCGCGGAAGATGTCGTTCAGATGCGCCCATTCCGCGCAACGAGTGCGGAACTACTCTAACGCAATTCCGGACAAGAAGAAAGGCATGCTTGCCAGCATGCTCGCGTCGTCCAGGGGCATGAGCTGACGGCCCCCCTAGAGGCGCAAGACGAACGCTTCGACGCCCCTTTTCCGCAAAACTTGAGGTTCCAGCGCCTCATGATATCGTAAGCGTTTGTACAGTTCTGGCCTCGATAAGGTATTCGCTCAGCGCGACCAATCTCCGGGTAGCCATAAGGGGCATAACCGCCATCGCGAGCTGCGGGTGCAGGGGCCTGACTCTCCCACGCACGGTAGAGTCGGCAAGCTTCCCGGGTCAAGGCCGGCGAACTAGACAGGATGCTAGCTGTCCTGGATGGTGGCGCTGGTGGTATCTCTCGGCGTAGGCATTTGAATCGGGCCCATCCCCCAAGTAAATTGACGGAGAAGATGCAACGCCTGACAAGAGTTTTGATTAAAGTTGTCAAACTTGCAAGGAATCGGCACAGATAATCTAGTTTTGATTCGTTGCGTGTATCATTCCTTGCAGTGTTCCTAGCTATGTTGAAAGCTACAGAATCGCCATTGAAAACACTTCTCGTTGCGGTATATTTAATCTCGGAACACGATCGTCAGATGGGACGCATTGGACTGCGTATGTCAAATGCGGTGAAAAAGTCGATTATTTCGATCCTCTCGGAAATGTAAGCCCACCTAAGGAAATTGAAAATTATTTTCGAAATTCGGAAATAACGTACAACCGAAACAGATATCAAGGTCTGTCAGTAAAATTGCAGTCAGTTGGTCTTGGACTACCTTACAAGAAAGACCGGATTAAGCTAATCTTCAAGCAGGACGAAGAACATTATCGACCGACATTATCCGATTGAAACGTCCGCTATCTACTGTAGCTTGGACTACACGTCAATCAACATGGATCTTCTGAACGTGGAAGCACAAATAAAAACGGACGAAAGAATTACAAAAATTGAATACCAAATACATAATCCAATTAATCCAAGTCTGAAAAAAGGAGATGAAGTTCGAATTGTGATACAACAGCAACATGTGTATGTGAAAACTAGCTCAAGTTATCTGCTTCTAGATGTAGAATTTAGAAAAAGTATACAACCAGATTATGGTCCAAATTTCTGGATCTACTCAAATAACGTAATGTTTCTATTCGATGATATTCGATACGAAATCAATGGTGTTGAGGTTGATCGATGTACAAATGTTGGTTTAACCACACTCATAAAAAGTATGGCAACAATGATCCAGAACGATAGTGACACAAATTATAAAAAATCAGTTGAGAAAAATAAAGAATAAAGTTTTATGCAGGTAGTAATACCTCTGCGTCATGTTTTTGGATTTTGCGAGGATTACCAATGTGTAATTTTAAATGCTCGTCATGAATTGATATTTCAATTGGCTCGAGTTGCTGATAACGTTTGTTTAATTAATGTAAGCTGAGAATGTTGAAATTAGAAGACTTGAATAGCATGTACCTTATTATTCACTTAATGATAAGGAAAAAATCCGCATGCTCCGTATTCTCGATACTGGAAGACAATTAAGCATGCATGACAGTTAGATCTTGGTCTCTATTCAGCCTACCCTTCATGAGTCAAAGTAACAAATTCGTCTAGCCCATAAAAACGAGTTCATCCCTCGAACGTCCGAGAGTCTTAATTTTTGCGATGCAGACTGAACGAGACCATTCTCATTCGGGGAGAGATACGGGAATGTTTGACGCGAACGGTTTAAGAAATTTTAAACTTTACTTAAACAGTGAATCATATCCGTACGAAAACTTAAATCTTGATTTCTCTAAATATTATACCACCGTGCTTTATGAAGTATATTTAAAATTCAGAAAGTCGTATTACGCACCTCTCGAAAATGGCAATTCGTACCAGAACTTTTTTGATTTTTATAAAGATATCCCGATGGTTTGTCTTGATGGTTCACGCCAAAACGAAGCAATTAAATCGAGCCCCATAGACTTTAAAATTGAATGAGAATTAAGTAACAATGCACCTGAAAAAACACGAGCTTATTGTCTTGTTATTCATGATCGTGCATTGGAATACTCACCGTTGACTGGTATCACGAGACATTTGGTATGAAAACAGAATCATTCAAACTATCGAAGAGGAATGACGTATGCGTTCGTAGATGTTCAATGGTTTAAGCTTGACGGTAATTAATTTATCGTCAAGGAAACTGCAATTCTTTTACACACGGAAAGATTTGCGCATTTTATATTTCAACCACCGTTTGATTATACCCTCTTGCATGCAAGAGAGAAACGCAAAGTTGGCTAAGCCGAAATTTCCACAAATTTCAATGGCAGCAAGGACATGTGCCGTTTTAACAAATAAAACAGGTCGTTGTAAATCAATTGCGAAATATCAATACGATTTATGTAAAAGGACGAGAAAAATGTTTGTGGATCAATGCGATTATAAAGACTGTAAATATTGTAAACGTCGAAGATTTAGATTGTAAGCTTAGATTAAGTAGCGAACCAATGTTATTAGCATGTATTATCATGATGGCATTTGCGCTATAAACAATACTCTAATTGCGAAAATGGTTTAGCGAAAAAGCAGTTGTAATATGTTTAAGAACGTTACATTCGGCGAATATTGTAAACCTCGAACATTTAAATTAAGTTGCGAATCATAACGCAACACTGTGTCGAAATGACAAACTGACTAGATATAATGTATTTTTTCAATTTTTAAATATAATTGTCTGCCTTATTATGTGATATCTGCCCAGCAATCGAAGGCGCATTCAGGCGCATTGGAGATTTAATGCGCCTCAAATGTGTTTCTTTATATCTTTCGATATGAAAGAAACATCTGACATTGAATCATTTTGAACGGATTAAACGTGCGGTATCGAAGATTCTATCCGCTGAAAATGATTGAACAGTAGTGGTTTGGAAATGAGATTATGTTTTATTTAAATGATTAAATAAAACATAATCTCTGAAAACCTCTCAAAATTGAAACTGTCAAAGTTTTTCAGAGATTTTCAGAGAGAGCTCTGAAAATCCCTGAAAGTTTCTGAAAAGCACTGAAAATCTCTGAAAAAGTCTGACAGTTCCAATTTTCAGAGCTGTTTATGATACAACTCTGAAAAAGT